>WOGP01000162.1:0-30366 GCA_015342065.1 Leptinotarsa undecemlineata
GCGGTCTTCACTAGAATTTGAAAGAGGAAGTGACTACTGTCCCGGCATTACTTCGATGCAAAATGTTAAACTTTAGCAATGGAACGAAATGTTCGTTACAACTTTCTGTTCCAATGTTTTACCTGATCCCGCATAAACTTTTCCTTCTAGTTCTGAAACTACTATACCTAGAAAACATGATCTATACAAATTTTAAATAAAGACTAGTAATGGCGGAAAACGATGTTTCATATATCAAAATAGGAACAACAACTTATAACCTAACCCATTTCACTGATTTTCTCATGACTGAACCAGATCCGGATCAGATCGTTTTTACCAGCAGTAGATCTTTTGATTATTATGATATGATATTTCATATATGTTAGGTGTGGCAATATGGTAATAGATATTGAAAATGGTAAAAAATATTCACAAAAATTCCTGGGTTCAAGAAGTTTCAATTACTTCCCGATAAGTAAGAATAAGTAAGTAAATAAAAAACTATTGAAGTTTCAAGATCACAAAAAAGTTAAAAATGAAAGCAATTTCTTTTCATATGAGGTAATTTGAATGAAAGTAGAAAAATTAAGAATACTGGCCACAAATGAAAACAATCGGGTTTTAAGTGAAGCATGCATGAAATTGGGTTTACCTATATGCCAAAGGGCTAACATACCTCAAAGTATGTAAAAATTTATGGAAAGAAAGGTTTTAACTTTCTACTTCTTCAGCTTCGTACAAAAAAAAGGAGAAGTAATTACTTTCAAAATATAATCTTCAAAAAGATTTGTAGATTTTGCACAGAATGACTTACAGATGCAAACTGAAAGAAAAAGCCCGCCCGAAAAAAAATCACTTTGAAAACAACTACTTTCATATGAATATCGAATTATACAAAAAATACTTTCTCCAAATATTCGTTACGGAACTGAATCAGATACCATTTATAGGATTGCTACATAATCTGTTGCTACACAGATTGAAATGACTATTAATGAAACTGCATTTTTTCAGTGTATGCAGTAAAATAATGAAGAGGAATAATGAGAAGGATTTTATCGGAAAAAATCTGCATTTTGTTAGTTGCTACGCTTCAAAATTAACTCTAGCTGCTGGCAGATTATTTTTTCTCAATATTTTCTTGTTACCTCGCAGATATATATATCTCAATTTATGATTTTTTTTTAATTTTCAGAGGCAGTGGCTGAAAACCTAACTGTGCTTTTTTCTACTCGAGGAGACGTTGAGATCGATATACCAAAGAATTTCATTCAGAGTGGAAATAGGTATGATATTTTTAACACGATTTTCTTTATTATAATGTGATTGATAGAGATGTTGAATGTCTGGGGTTTGTCTAAAGGGAAATATATATTTAGAGATTTTTCATTCATTTTTACAATAACTACCGAAAATACAATAAGGTAAGAAGAAGCATTTTCCTATTTTTGCTCGCATTCAAAATACTTTTTGAAGTATCGTATCACGATCTAATAGCAGATGACATGCTCGCATGCAAAATACTTTTTGAAGTATCGTATAATCTAATAGCAAATGAAAGGAGAGCTACAGTCAGTATACTACATGAAAGATTCAGTATTAGAAATTGGGCTATGATTAGTATACAATATCATAAACTCGATAATGTTTTGTATTAATATTCTGTTCATGAAATATCAGAAACTGATCACCTACAACCCTGTGAATATGTTTTTCACCCATACCAGATAGTGCTATTTTGATCTGTCATATCAGTGGTACTAACCCAGGTCATGAGTGCAACGTTAATCTCTTGTCATTGGCGAAAACTACCCTCGGAAAGAATTAGTATTGAAACTACCCCTACAAAAATGGCAGTACTGAAAGATGGAATGTAAGTAACTGGTTTTGGGATATTTTTAGGGCCACTGCGAGGGGTAAAAATG
Source organism: Leptinotarsa undecemlineata (assembly GCA_015342065.1). Lineage (NCBI taxonomy): Eukaryota > Metazoa > Arthropoda > Insecta > Coleoptera > Chrysomelidae > Leptinotarsa > Leptinotarsa undecemlineata. The sequence goes on from WOGP01000162.1 coordinate 1,908, forward strand.
GGGTAAATACTTTTGTACTTCATTCATTCCATCTATAACAATAACTAGACAATTTCTGTTAGATTCTAAGCCCAAATAGGAGAATCAATAATCATTCGATTGATTGATTGCAATCAAGTAGATTTTCATTCCAAATTAGCCATCAATGCTCATCTACAAATACATCCATGGCTCGAAGAATCAAAAGTATGTTAGTTGAAACAATGGATTGCATTTTAAATCTACGCGGAAAACGCTGATCTGTAAAGAAATCTAATTGAATTTCCTGAGATAACTTTTTATAGAGATGTACAGATAACATTCAACTCACTGTAGTAATTCGAAAGCATCTCGGTGAGAGATTTCTGTTATAGGAGGAGAGGTTTTAGTCGGTAAGAATTCGGCACGAAGTATCATGCAAGATTTCCTCTCCTCCTTTAAAATAAAAAAGATAACATTCAAGCACATACAACACAGAGAAATCCTCTGAAAGAGGTTCCGAACCTTTTCAATGCTTCCACTATTATTATCTGATAACTAATATTGAGACAATTAACTTCATTCTCACAAATATCTGAAGTAAATGGATAAGAATAATTTTTGTTTTTGAATCTCCTGGGTACTTCTGATATAGAAAAAGCGAAAAATTGGATGTTCATTGGATTGGGTCATCCTTGTCAACGCAATAGCAAAAGTTCAAAGCTATCCGTGATATATAGGTAATACTAAATTTTCCTGAACTGAGTAATGTAATTCGTCTAGAATCTTCTGTTCTTTCACGTTTCTGAAAGGTATTTTTTGAAATGTTTCTTCGTTATTTACTAGAAATCAATAAACTTCTAGGGACACTCTGGCCAGACACGTCTGACATTTATTTATATTTATATGCAAATTTCCCAATTCAGAATAAATAACACAAAGGCAGAATCAGTAGATCAGTTGAATACATGGGTCTCAGATGGAATTTCTGATTATCTCTGCAATATCACATAACGTGAGATCAAATAACCGTGATATACTTCATGTGGCACTAACAATTGGTAAAAAGTTATATACAAAATATGAAACTAATAAATATGTGATAGTGAACGAATTATCTTTAAATATTGGTTTATTTCACATACTTCTATTTTGATTTTGGAGGTATCTACTTCAGCAATATATGTTGTAATTCTGTATATAACCCGAATTAGTTCCAATTAGAGTTCCATTCCATGAATAATGTATCTAACAGAAGTACTTTTCATTTCAGATCGGATTCCTTTATCATTTCCAGTATCTTCACCGTCAATGATAAAACAACTGTTGGAATTGCCATCTGGATTATAATTCTAGCCATGATTGCTGGTTTACTATTACTTGTGCTTTTAGTTCTTACTCTTGTGAAGGTAAATATTGCCAGATATTTTTCCAGTGCATACATAAGAGTATTTATTTTTCAGTTGGGATTTTTCAAAAGATCGAAAAAACAAGAACTTGAAGATTTGAAAGCCGTAAGTACTCATTTTAAATTTTAACATTTCATCTAATATTCAAAAATTAATTTTTGCCAGTTGGAAAATGGGATGGATCAAATCTTCAGTTTTGTACTTCTCTGGTAGTTGATTTCAGTTCCAAATTCCAAATACAAAAAGAATAAATGTTTGAAATGAAATGTCTCCGGCAAATGACTGCCAGAAAATAACTACTTCCCTGATTCAATATATCGATAGATATTAGATTTTACCAGACAGACATTCGCGTTTATTGACAAAGAATATCCTTGTAGATACGTTTCATTGTCAAGCAATATTTACTGGACGGATATTTAGAGTCCCACAATCTGAAAAACAAAAAAAGTTAAATTAACAGAGAATTTGCTGAAGTTCAATGCAGAACAATCTGAAATGTGATTTTTGAGATATTTGATGGAATTGGCCGATACTTGAAAATCCATTACTTATTTAAGTAATATTGGATCATAGATTGAATAGAATTCTACCAAATCACAGTTTGAGAATGAAAATAGAGGGAACATTTCTTTCAAAAAAACATGTTTTTCAAAGAATAATCCAATATAATTTATGATAATAGCCAAGAAAGTAGCAGGTTTCCACCAGGATTTCCAATAATGTGACAAATTAATGAATCAACTTTTTTAAACAAATTTATTTCCAACAATATTTCACTAATCACAAACTAATTTATTCACAACACTTAGCAACTAACGCTCAATTTATTTCCACTATTTGAATTTTTTGTTTAGCCGCTCGATTCACTTTCTGAACTCCCTCTTTGGCCGAAAAGCCGGGCTTATATAGGAAATGGTTTTTTCTAGAAATCTGTAGTCGGTTCGATTCCCAACTAGAGTTTTACCGGCAGTTGCCGACTGCATCCTTTCGCGGTGATGTCATGTGTTTGTTCGCTGGCCGGCATATCGGTCAGGGACGCTTCAGACTTGTTACAATATGCAGAATGGCTGGGAGAAATTAATGTTTCGAATTTTAATGGGCAATAAAAAGTGAATTTTATCAAACTCACTATTTACTAGACAACTTTCATTCCACTCCAGTTTTCAAGGAAAATTACTACCCACCAATCTTGTTTTACAACCAACAATTCTGGAAATTACTCAGTAAACCTGCTCCCATCCGACAATTAGTGATATGAAAAAATGTTTTGGGGTATTTTCACCATTTCAAGTGATTATCAAGCAACGATTATCAACTGATCTTCCAAATGTCACTCATATCTGGAACAACCGAATAACTGATATTTCAATGTTATGAATGTTCTAAGTGTTTTTGTTAAAAGCTATCAAGTTGTCTCAATCACCATTCCTGAAGAATGGCCATCGACAGTTTCGAGATAAACGTCGCCCTGTTTTGAAGGTGAAAGTAAAGATGTCAAAACCAGTGAAACATCGAGTCGTACATTTTCTCAAATGGTGGAGTAATTCCTGTATTCCTGATAAACTGTTAATGAAGTTCATGATAAAAGCTTTTTTTTGTTTGGCTACCCTGTATATAGCATGGTTGTATGACTTCAGGTGTTGTTAGAACTCAAATACACATTCATATCCTTGATGAAAATGATATGAATATTAACAATATTTTCATTTTTCAACCATCCTCATTTTGTTGCATTTTTCTGCCATGTTTTCATTTTGAAATACTTTCAGTTTACTCATTTCTGACTTATTTCACTTATTTCACAGGCCCAGGATGAAAATCACGAAGGAGTATCCGATGATCTTGAAGAATGTCATCAAGAGGAATTATCAGACCCATATAACATGGGTTCATCATTAGAAGGACTCTGCGATGAAAATGACCAACAGCAAAAATTGTGAAGTTCATTTACATATTTGTAGAAACTAAAATATGCTAATATTATGAAGCAGTTTGAGATTAATTTGTTTTACTTTTTGATAATTAAAGCTTATTTCATTAGTCTGCCCCTGTAGCATCACATGGGACTCTATTGGATGACAACTCTTTCAGATTAGCCATTGGCTTTTGACTTTGTACACCACTGTGTACATGTGGTGCATTTGTGGATGAATCAGGTACTAATGGGTTGACCTGCCGTTTTAGCGCTGGTCGTTTATCTCGCCATTGTGCAATAAATGATCAATCAAAAGGGCTTTAACTTCAGCAAAAATTCCTGCGATTTTAGAACCCATAGGCAAAAGTCGAGATAAAGGAAAACGGCCGGATTGTATGACACTTGTTCCATGAAAATACGGTAAATCTGTTGTTTGGGACTTAACATGTGTGGATAAATTAACAACTTGCCATCTTCCTGATACTCCTGCGAAAGCCGGTGCTGCTGCCTCTTTAGGAGAAATTTCAAAACTACGGAAATATCAGAATTTGGGACATGATTATATCTTTCGCCTAATAGTTGTTGAAACTTTTGTGTGTTTTTCGCTCTGAAACCTTATCTTTCATCAATGAAATTGGAAAAAAGGTAAAAAATATTACCAACGAATCAAAAAATTAGTATAGCCATGCAATGCGGCTTCTTTTTTCGGTACTCTTTCTGATTCTAAAAAACTTGATGAAATTTACATGTTTCCTGAAAACCAACTTTATAAAGAAAAGAGAGGTAATAACAAACCACTTTATGAAATTAAAACAAAAGCAAATGGAAAAAACTTTCTCTCAGCAAAATTCTGATATGGGTTTTAAAGTTTAGGAAAGAAAGTTTTTGGCTTTCTACTACTCCATCTTGATACAAAAAAGGATAAGGGTTTTAAAGATTTTTCGAATTGTTCAGTAGTAAATTCTTCAGTCAAAACCATTGGGCTAAATGGGTTGAATAATATTGGTAACACCTGTTTCATGAACAGCGTAATCCAAATTTTATCCAACACGAGATGATTATTGGAATATTTGAAAAGGATGAATTCATGAAAGATATCAATACTAGTATTTCTAGTATGGAGGGTGCTTTAATCAAAGCGTTTGCAGAAGTCATCAAGAAGTTGTATTCAGAAGATTAATTTGATAGATTCCTTAAAAAAATAAGATTCAAAGTTTTGCTCCTCGATTCAAGGGCAATTCTCATCAATACGCCCAGGAGTTTCTTCGTTATCTTTTAGAAGGTTTACATGAAGACGTTATTATAATCAATAAGAAACCTAAATCAATCTTAATGGAGATTGACGAAAATTGAGCGACAGCGGAAATGCACAAGAGTCATGGCTCACATATTTGAGGATGCATAACTCTAAGATTGTAGATAATTTTGTTGGTCAATTGAAATCCACGATGAAATGCACACACTGTGGACACTCAGTAACATTTGATCCTTTCTGGGATTTGTCTTTCTCCATACCACAAAGAACCGACCAATTGAGTTTGTGGCAATGCTTGGATGCTTTTACAAAAGAAGAAACTTTGGATGGAAATGAAAAACCGACGTGTTCAAAATGCAAGGAGAGAAGAATATGCATAAAGTCCTTATCCATCCACAAGTTTTCACATATTTATGTTATTCATTTGAAAAGATTCTCTCTAACGGAAAGATTTAGAGACAAAATGAATGATGTCATTGAATTTCCTATAGAAGGATTGGATATGGACAATTTTGTAGCAGAAAATGTGGTTACTTGTTGTTATAATCGATATGCACTTTTAAATCACAGTGAGACCTCTTACAGAGGGCATTATACAGCATACTGCAGACACCCATATACTGGCGCGTGGCACAAATACAATGATTCACACGTATCACCGATTTCACCAAAATCGCTTGTGGAATGGAGTGGAGAAGCATACGTCCTCTTTTATGAAAAGGATGGAACAAAATCGCGCCTTTGATATAACTGAGGGAAAGTTTCTTCGTGTAATCATTATTTATTTGTTTTAAACAATTGTATTTGAGTAAAAAAAATATCCATATTGAAATGGTTGTGAAAAAATATGTAATCCGCCATTTTGTAGCTGCGGCCATATTGAATTTACAGTGACACAGAATTTATTAAACATATTACTCAAAACCAAAAGTAAAAATGTTTAAATTATACCAGGTGACACAGATTTGTGATACACCTCCTTTTTTTTTCTTCTAGCTATTTTCACGAAATTTGGAATAACGAATATGATCACAAAGATGCACTCTTTGACGTAATGGAAGATTTTTTAACTTCCGACTTTTTCGGTAATGACATCAACGTTTGATTTTGAAATGAAACACCCTGTATGTTATTTATTTTTTTGAATCTACATAATTTTCTGGATACATTTGATATGATATTTGAATAATGAATTCAGACAGAGTTCTGTCAGGTGTCCTGCAAGTCAATCTAACTAACACCTTCAGACTTCTAGATGGGAAGTTGTTATGAAACAAAAACAACTTTTGACGTTTCGGTAAACTCTTACTGTTAATAACTGAATAGAATGTTGGAGATCAAATTGATAACAGAAATAAATTGAAAATTCTACGTGTTCATAATTATGGAAACGAGTACAATTGGTGAGCAGCAACTGCTTTTTGCTTTTTCACCATAAATTAATATCATATTCACTTCCTTGTTCCAGTTATAAACTTGTGGCCTCTTCAACTTATTTCTGTTAGAAATCCGATTGACAATATAATCAGTAACTAACCTATCATAACGTCTTAGCGAAGTGTCAAAAATTGTTTGTTTCATAGCCACCTTACCAACTTATTTTTCTTGAATTGCGAAAATATTTAGTAATTTTCATGGCTCTCTAGATTAAAAAATAGAGGGCACACTGAAAATATCAACTATGGGCTATGATTGGATTCAAAAAATAGTGTAGATTTCTAAAATTTAGGTCGGTCGGTAGCCAGGCGGTTCGACGTGGGTGCTTTGTTCACTCACTCGAAATGACTGCCGTGTTGGTCGGTGGTTCAAGCCCTAGTCGAAACGATTGATTTTCACTTACTATCGTCCAACCCGTGTTAGGAATCACACCTTAAAAGGTAAGACCTCATTAATCCTTAGCTCGCACAAGTTTCGACTTCTGAGGGTTGTCGTCGTAGGGGTGCGACAGCTGGTTAACGGAAAAACATATTTTAAAACAGATTTTTTTTAATATAATAACATACAGGATAATCCCTTGATATGATTTCCGATAAAACCGGAAGTTATGATAAGATACACTGATTCGTACTGACTCATGCTAATATTCATTTAAATTTTGCGTTATAAATTTCAATTGAGACGTGTTTCGCTACCTAGACCAGTGCTACTGAAAAAGCTACCGAGTAGCGAAACGCTTCTTATATGAAATTCATATTCTAAAAACTTTCATTTTCATCATGGAAAAAACTACCAATACGTCAAAACGTGCCTCTTCACGAGCACATTTATTGTACCGAATTTCTGAAAAATAGCTGAAGATGTGAAGAATGAACGAGGGGTGTACTCACCATAAGTCTGATCACCGCTCTTCTAGACGCTTGAAGTAATGTATCCTGACATTATCGTGCTGAATATCGTTCCAAGTACAACCGGCGATCAGTAACCACAATTTACCGAGATTTCCTATAAATGTATATCCCATTTTTCATTACTGTTATGAACAACTGTCATTTTCAACTTATTACTGTTATCAATACGATCTCCAACAATGTTTTCTGTAACTAACTAAGAATAACAGTTTATCGATACGCCTAAAATTTTTGGAATATAGGCTTTCTTGCAGACCATCTGATAGAACCATGTGTTCCAATCCATTATTCAAATCTCAACTATGGGGTAGCATTGTATTCATAAAATCATTTAGATAACATACTGGGTGTTTCATGTTGATAGCTCTGGTTTCAAAGTCTTCCATGAAAAGGTTTGCAAGGACTGGAGAGATCGGAAAACCTAGGGGCACCTTTCAATTGTTAATAAAATTTGCCCTGGACATGCAGTGGACATGTAGCCGTTAACTACGTGGTAGGATATCATCACGAAAAATGAGAAATGAAACTTTCTACGTTTTTTCCACTTTTATTCGTAACGAACGTTACTGCAATTTCGTCATATATGGACATAGGTAAACAAAATTCGGGTACTTAATTAGGTGAAGTACTTCTTTTATTACCTACCTACAATGGTGTTTACATATATAAGGGCTAATATTATCAATTAATTTTCAGTAGCAGTAACGTTAGTCACAAATAAAAGTGATAAAAAACATAAAAAGTTTCATTTTTCATAAAAATTTTGCATCCTCTCGACTCAACTGAAATATGGATGTTAATAGTTGTGTATGACAGTATCAAGCAGCTTTACCAAATATCAGTTCATTATTTTCAAAAGTCATGATCAGGACATCTTCTCCACGATTCGATGGAAATTCTCACCGCTGTCTATGAATATTATATCATACTGTTTCAGCGTGTCATCTTTCGATTTCATCATAACCGGAATAACTCCTCGAATTGTTTCGTTCTTAACGAATTCTCTACCACCAGAATAAGTTTCTGGTAAAGAGGTTGTGAGTGAATGATATTCGGTTCAGATAGTAAAGTTTATTGAACAGGGAAAACCACGACTGGGAGTTCACCTCGGTACCACTAACATTCCCATTGCTTTGTCTCTAATATTTTTTTTCATGTGGTTATCTCAAGGTCATGTCAACTGAATTGTATAAAATGGCCAAGGATGTGATTATTTGGGTCGGAACAAAATGACTATTTTTGTTGTTGATAGTGAAACCCAGTTCAGATAATAAATTCACAGTGAAACTTATATTTTTTTAACATTAATAATTGTTTTTACTTATTATAACCAATTCGTCTAGGTATATGACTGAAATAATTTTATTTTTTAATCAATTTTCACATAACTGGTTTCAAGAGCTTGGTTCAATATAAAATAGTACACAATTGATTTTTTTATTGTATACCAAACCGAAGTATTTTTGTAACTTGGGTGAATCAGCACTAGGTAGTTATGGATCCTCCATTTCCTTTAATCTTCATTATGTGTCAAATTCTAAAAATAACTTGAGAAAATCGGGCCCCTTTCTGATCGGCATTTTGAAATAGCGCCTTTTTCTAAGAGTTCAGCCCTGTGAAGGTGGTATAGCGACTTTCGGAAGGGATTGTTACTGTGTCCAGCCTAGAACAATCCACAAACCCAAGTGTTGGGAATATAAATAAAATTTCAAAATGAGTTGCCTTAAACACTGTTACGCCACTGTGTAGTTGTCTAAGTTTGGTTGTCAAGGGATACCTACCTACCTTCGGGAACCAATAGCGTGTTACCTGTTTTCCTTACCTCTCGCTTAAGAGTAATCTCGTTTAGACAGTACGGTTTTAGCAAAATGTAAGAAAGGTCTATTAATAGATGTATTTGTAGTTGAGTGCAAAGTGTTAGTTTATTGTGGAGAATATCAAAGGTTCTCATTTGTATAAGCTTAGTGTTTCTCACATCAAATTAAACAGATCAAACCAATTGTCATATTCGACATTCTGTGAAATCTGTTAACTAGGTGTCACAGAATAAAGTGTGTTACCTAATTACTTACGTCACATTATTCGATAATATAGTCCACTAGAAAGGGGCCAGCAAGCCCATAAACCAAAATTGGGACCAACACCAAGTTTTAACTTTCGGAAGTCGAAGCAACCTCACTTATTTAAATCCTAATTAGGTTGGAAGTTAGGTATAGTCGAAGTAAACGATATCGTGCACTCTTAAAGTTGGCGGCACTCTCAAAGGCCAAAAAACCAAAACATAAGGTTTGTTCTGGTTCTACGAAATTTAGGTTCTAAGACGTCAGAATCATGCGCAGTTGAGTGTTCTGGTTTATTGAGGATAAGTTCGGATTGATGAGTCTTCTGTTCTGGTTTCAATCTCGAGGCTGAACTGCTGATAACTGTTCCCGTTGCTCATGCGCATCCATGTGGAAATTTGTTTGGGCTATTTTCTAGGATGATTTTTTATTTATTTGATTTTAATAGTTGATGACTGAGGTTAGATAACAGTATTTCGTCGTCTTCATCTCTGGTTTAACCAAGTCACAGAGACTATTTCAGACTGTTTGAGATGTTTTGCTTCTACTCATCATGTCTTGCGCAGTTTCCAAACAGTTTCAGATTTTAAATAGAACCAGAACAAATCTGTAGAAATAAACCGGCAGCGATCTAGTTCACGTGGACTGTAGACTTGGCGGTTCATATTGGATAATTTTTACTAACCGAGTTTTATGATTGGCTGAAGAGTCATAAAATTGAATTTGAAGTCATGTTACGGTGACGAATAGAAATCGGGGAATCGAGGATGGTTATCGCCGTACTTTTCAGTTCAGAAACTGATCACGATTCAAGTGTTGAAATTCGATATTGGTGCAGTAATCTCTCTGTCTCTCTCTCTCTATTTTGGATGGTCGTTGCTTCCTATCTTCAGGCGCATATGACCAATGCTCCTCCTGTTGGTTGACAGGAGCTTTGTCGGGGGGCACAGCGGTCTTCCACGAAGCAATGCTGCCACCTTTTTTTTCGAACTTTTTTTATTATAAAAACAATTTGAATTTTGTTAAGTCGCCTTCTGCTTAGGAGACCTTTTGATTTCTTTCCACATATACAGCCCCCTTTACATGGTTACCCGAACCACCCAGCCTGGATACCGGCGTTAATAAAGGGAGCGCTTTATTCATCACTTTTTTTAAAGACACACATTTCAGTAATTAACACAATGGACTAACACAACACAAAAAGGAGTCCCACGATAGCATATGGCATCCGCGTACCTTCTTTGTGGGCGGACGTTATCAGCACGTCAGTCCACTATATACCACGGCCACCACGAAACTCTCCGCTGCAGTTATAATTACTCAAAATGTTTGTTATCTGTTTGAAATGTGGCGTCCTTAGACAAGTAATTATATAAATAACGAGTGTGATAACCACGTATACTTTTTCCAGTATAGTGATTCCAATAGCGACGGTGAACAATGCGAAAAAGAGATACCAGTGAATAAGATTTCGATGCATTTGAATATTGAAACACAGAGATTATGTTTTATATGTATATATAAGAATTTACATCCTAAGTTTGGTTTCGAGGGAAACACACTATTACAGGTAACATCAGATTTGACCGAAATTCCTTTCTCAACTGTACGTAAAATAGTCAAAAACATACCTTATGAACGCAAGACGCGATGTTATACAGGATTACCAAAATCTTCAGATGTTCATCTAATAATATCATCGAAAAAAACATTATACGACTGTTACAAAAGCAATGAGATTTCTACAACTGAAATCGTAAGGAAGAAATTGAATACTTCCGGCCATAACGTCAGCTGCTGTGACAAAACTCTTCAGAATTGATTTTGAAATAACAAGCAAATGTCAAGCAGTTATGGAAAGCAGAAGAATAGTGGAATTGTGTAACATATACTTATAACAAATAACTAAATACAGACAAGAACAACGGCAAATTTTCTATTTGGGCGAAACTTGGCATGACAAGACACAGTTATGAAAGGGTGGACTGATGGTTCGAGAATGTGTACGCCTAATATGCCTGCAAACAAAGGATCGAGACTAATCATTGTGCATTGCGGAGGAAGTAAAGGATGGGTTCCGAATTCTTTGAAATTATGTGGAAAAAACTTGAGGACTACAACGTTGACTATCATAAGAACATAGAAGCTAATATTTTTGAGAAATGGTTTGAAAACACATTGATCCCAAATTTGGATGCGAATAGTGTAATAGTTCTTGACAACGCTTTATATCATTCGCGACAGCTCATCAAAGTACCGAATAAAAATTCGAGGAAAGATGGAATGCAAAGTTTTTTAATGGATAACAATTTGTATTTTAAAGATTACCTACTAAACCAAAAGCCAACTACTTGAAGTGTTACAGAAAAAACATTGGACATGGTGTATGCCCTTGAGAGTATTGCTGAAAAATATGGACACACCATACTGAGACTTCCCCCCTATATTTGTGTTTTCAATCCCATCGAGTTGATATGGGGAAAATTGAAACAAGGCATCAGGCGTAAGAATAACTCCAAAATTTGATAACAAGGTAATACAGCTAATTAAAGAAGAAATATCTGCTGCTGGAAAATAATTCCATGAAAATCAAAAGATAAATAGGTAAGTACTATTTTGATTATTCCCACATTGATTTCAATCTAAGAGCCACCAGTAGACATCTGTTTCTGCCTATTGGGCAGAAATGCAGAACTGCAGATTTGGAGTGATACACTGAGTTCGATGTTCCAAAATGCTTTTTATGAGATCCGCGACACATTTATCCAAACCAAAACGATTAGGTTTCTTGCATAAAAGACAGCGGTCTGAAATATCAAAAGTTTTGCTGAAAATCTAGTAAAACTACACGTATGATATTATTTTCATCGGCTGCTTTGAAAATATCATCAGTTATAGAAGGTAGAGCGTTGAGAACGGAACCCAGAATGAACGCTACTTATAATACTGTTAGAACTTATTAACTCAATCATCTGATCTCTGAAAATCAATTGAAGCGTTTCAGACATTGACGGTAAGATACTAAATGGACCTGAGATCCAGAATAATATGTTGGAGAGATTCAATTAGATAAGGAGATACGATACAAGTGCATGTTTCCAGAGGGAAGAAAAGCTCAAATAGATATATGAATTCAGTATAAAAGTGATATATTTACAGATGTGTTTCCACCAAACGAATCATAGTAAGTGAGTTACCGTACGAATCATAGTAAGTGAGATACCGTACGAATCATAGTAAGTGAGATAACGTACGAACCTACAGCTTTACTCCTGATTTTATTCAAAAACGTATGTACAGTTTGTTCATCAACAGGAGAAAACCTGAAAGAACGGTTTCAGTTTGCTTAAATTTTTCAAACGCGTGTTCTCTTAGAGATAGCATATGACGAATATGTCAGGCGCAGGTACCTAGCAGAGGTATCTATGGTATAAATGAGGATAACGTTGTATGTAGGTATATTCAGTTTAATCTTCCTCTTGAAGATGATCACTTGGTGATCGAAACACTTGTTGAGGTGTTAAAATAATGGTTTGGTGTACTGATACAACTCCAGTAATATTCAACCCTCGGAGTCAAAACTTGTGCAAGCTGAGGATTGATGAGGTCTTACTTTTCAACGTGAGATTCCTAACACAGGATGGACGATACGGAGTGAAAATCAATCGTCCGATCTCTGGGATTGAACCACTGTTAGACGTAGCGGCCGATTTGAAGAAGTTTGCAAAATGTATAAAATTTTGCAAATCATACATTGTTCACCCATTGCTGGACAATCATGATGTCAAGGCCCTAAATCATAGACACATCGCTTATATATTAATATCAATAGCTGTTTTTTTTTGTGTGGTTGTATTCAAACCTTCGACAATCCAAGATATCTTTGGAATTATATCTTGATGGTTCTGGGCTCCCATACCAAATTTGCATCTATTTGGGTAGGTTTTTATTTGTGGTTGTGATTTTTTTGTTCACATCATTTACTACATTTGATTGTCCAGATTTGATTCAATTTATCTATATGTTCATTAGCAAGTTCAACATCTTTGAATATTGTTGTAGCTTCATTCAGTACTAAATATATAATAGTAAATACTGAGGCCTTGAGGTTGTAGCCTGTTCAACTTCATTACATATTGTTTCTATTCCCCAACTGCAACTGCAACCTAACGATGTGATATTAATTTGACGATTGTTTTGTTTTCTTGTCCCATGTTTCTGTTACTATGTTCAAGTTCACTAACGAGTCGACAAATTTTTTAGGTAGACAGTGATCACATCGAGATTCCTACAAAGTTCATAGTTTCTGTTCCGTGCTTCTGTAGAGTATTCTGTGACACAACTATGACCTCATTTGTTTCTCTGAGACTATGACTGTGACTTCAGAGTAATCAAATCAAATCAAAATATGCTTTATTGTCTGAAGATTCATATCTTATTGACAAAGCTTGGTTGAAATAATTGAATTAAAAAAACGAACAATAAGACAAATAATAAGACATTTGTTACTCTGAGACTGTGACACACAACTGACATTTAACAATTGACATTAGGGGTCACGGATCACAAAAAAGAGTATTACAATAGTAAACAATTACATACTAAATATATACTTTAAGAAAATGAGTGTAAATCCAATATTATTGCAAAAAATACTCAGAGAAAACGCATCTGATCTACAAGACTTTTCTAAAGACCTGAAAAATTGGGGTGAAGAAATGAAACGCAAAGATGATTCTCTAAAAACAGATACTGGGGTAAGTGTCATTGAGATCCCTTTAGCTTTTAATAATATACACAATATTTTTTCACGATAATCATTCTTATATCAAACAAATTCCATACCAGAATCAATTACAGTAAAATAGGGATATATTTGGTTTTAATAAAAAAGTGTGAATGCATCAGTTAGATACTTATAACAAATTAAAAATGGAAAAATATACTTACTTCAAAACGACAATTCAGTACTATATTTATAAGTCAGAATTCTCAAGATGAAATTTTGTATCGTAAGAATTAAAGGTTAGTTGCAAAGCCAAGTTTCGACATCAACCGTCGAATGAGATTTTTCCTTTGTCTTTCACTGCAACTGATATCCAACACCAGACAGCTGCAGTGAAAGACAGGATGAATATTGTTCGGTGGTTGATGTCGAAGCCTGGCTTTGCAACTGACTGCCTTGAGAAGCTCCGTTTATCTGTGATATTCCAGGATTGAATATTATGTAGATCCCATAGATGGCTTCTTCACCGGGGGAGATACCCTCCTCTTCACTATCAGGTTTGTCTTTTTACGACAATTGAGTGGTTCACCCTGGCACCACTAATTAAAACTTTACAGGTCTCAACAGTCCTGTCTGATGTTGAATCACTAATTCATCTAGTTTATAATTTATTAAAATGTTTGTAAAGTTCATATGAAATCTTTTGTATACTATTGACAATTTTTACAGTAATTGACATATTCAGAATTGAAGATGTAAAATCAAATTTAGTTTTCTAGTTTTCTTGTTTTCTTTCAACACTCGTTTCACTCACTGTTTTGGCATCAATTGGAGATGATAAAAGTTAAATATTTTTCACACTGTTTAACTGTCTGGTCTAATATTTGTTGGTAGAAAACATCAGAATTTCGGTGTTAAGAAAAGTAATTTTCAATCTGAGATTCTGTTTTTAAAAAAAGATGCTCAAATCACTAAAGTATCTGGTATTGATTTATTTTCTAATAAATCATAAATAGGCAAATACATTAGAACATTTTGTGGTTAATAAATCTGGAAATTCCAAAAAACTGAGGTATATGTGAACAAAGTAGCAACAACTGCTAGAAAAATATTCAGTTGAAAACGAAAATAATATCAGAAAATGAGTAGAAATTTACAGTGAGTATGAAATTTGTTTTCTATACAAATTATTATTCTTATTCTTTCAATTTTATACTCACCATTTATTTCTTATATCATTCCTTTTTCTACTAACTCATCTGAATAATTTGGTAGGTACTAGTATTTTTAGGTATATGTGAACAAAGTAGCAACAACTGCTAGAAAAATATTCAGTTGAAAACGAAAATAATATCAGAAAATGAGTAGAAATTTACAATGAGTATGAAATTTGTTTTCTATACAAATTATCATTCTTATTCTTTCAATTTTATACTCACCATTTATTTCTTATATCATTCCTTTTTCAACTAACTCATCTGAATAATTGGGTAGGTACTAGTATTTTTTTTTCATTATTCATCTTCTTTTGGGTTTTGAAACTGTTTACCCATTTTTAGGCTGTGAAAGTGTGAACCCCTTAACATTTACCAGCAGAAACAATGTCAACCATATTGAAAAAAAAATTGCCTAACTTTTGTTATGACTTGAAATTCATTTCTGGCATGACTATTATAATGAAAATCAAAATATGTGTCCTTGCTTTCTCGTATTTATGAGTTTATTTCTTTTGTTTTGATGAAGTATTGTTATGGATTGTTAACAATGTTTCAATCATTGATATCAATAAAAATATTTCCAAGTAGTCCTCATCATTTTATATTACAAAAATATATTTTTTATAAACTGAGTAATCTACAGCATGAATCCTTCTATATCATCTTTAGGTTGAGTACTTGATTTCACCAAAATGCTCTTTTGTGCACATTGTATTATTATCATACATATATTTATATCAAAATTCAGCAGTCAACTGGTAAAGTGAGAAAAATCTCAAAAGCTGGTTCAACGAAGGGGAAAGTTATTGGAAAACCAAAGCTTGCCAAAAGTGGAGCTACTAATTATGCTGCTTGGGATAAGTTTGATGTTGATGCTGAACTACAAAAACTTGAGGAAGATATAAATGAAGATTCGGAACTGACAGATGAATGTAATGAGAACATATATGATGAAGCACTTATAGAAAAAGAAAAGGTAAGTTTTACAAACAATAAAAAGTAACTACATCATATTAGGTTCATCCTAGCTTATTTGATGTTTGTATCTTTGATAAACTAGTAGGTAGGTAGGTAGATCCAACATGAATGGATCTATTCCTGTCTATTTCCTGATTAGACTCTGTCGAATTTGATGCACTAGTTATTTTTTATATCCAATCGGCATCAGAAGAATACCCATAATTACATACAACTAAAGAATCGCCAAAAATGTCATTGACAAAAAATGTTTCATTTCACTTCTCTTACTACTTCATTCCAGCAACTCTGTTGATTGAGACAAAATGAAAAGTTGCCACTAGAAGAAGAATCAAAGAGCATGAATTAATGAGAATACCGTATCAGAAAAAAACAATTACTAAAAGTATACAAACCTCAATTCGAAACTATTAACACATGTATTACCTCGTTACATTTTAAAATATTTTGGAATTTTTTATACTGGATGCATCTTGCTAGAAGGTCAGCTGGAACCTCTGTCATAGAATGAATTCAACACATACACTGCTCTCAAATACAGGAATTGCAACTCACTCAACATGCGTTATGCCAACCAAGTTGGTGTCATCAGGAGATTAACTATATAATTCCCTAACTGTAATTTTGCGTATTTATATCTAAGTGGG
The DNA here is from genome assembly GCA_015342065.1 of Leptinotarsa undecemlineata. Classification (NCBI taxonomy): domain Eukaryota; kingdom Metazoa; phylum Arthropoda; class Insecta; order Coleoptera; family Chrysomelidae; genus Leptinotarsa; species Leptinotarsa undecemlineata. Next base: position 18,424 of record WOGP01000162.1, read on the forward strand.
TAAACCTCACTTTTGGTCATGCATCAATGATTTGTTAAGTATAAATCAGCAGTGAATTCATTATGACAGTAAATGTAAAAGTAAACGATGGGTTGTTTGCCTATGTTCGTAGTTCTCATGCCAAACGTCGCTATTTCCAAAGATTAGAATGCATCCAAGAGTCTAGTGTCAGGTACTGATTTTTATAATTTTAAGCAATGTTCATTTGTTGTAAACAGTTTTCTAAGTCGTTTTGTATCCATACTTTTCTAGTCTTCATATATATCACCAAAAAAGATGGAATTGATTTGAGACTGAGTAAGGAACTCCTATTTTTATTTTCAGGGCAATAAGTTTGTGAAAAACCAAAAGTGGGATGAGGCTATCAAATCATATACTAAGGCCATTGAATGTTATTCTTATGATCCAGTCTTTTATGCAAACAGAGCATTGTGTTACTTAAAGATCAGTAAGTAAGTACCCTTAAGAGCTAAAATAACACATTGGAAATTAAGTCTATTTAAAGTAACATTTTGTCGACATAATCATCATTCAAACTTCATTTGATATTTTATTCAAGAAATCCAATATATAAAAATGAATTGCTGTTCGTGGGTCTCTCTAAAACTCGGGAACAGCTGGACCGATTTGACTAATTTTGGTTTTGAATTATTTGTGGAATTCCAGGGAAGGTTTCAAAGGTGAGTAAATGTGAAAAAAAGAAATAATAATAATAATATAACTCTAGAACGGCTGGACCAATTTTTATGATTTTTTATTTTTTGGATTCATCTTGATCGAGAATAGGATAATAAGTATTGAAATATAATTTATGAATAATAATAAAAGATCAAGAATCAAAATTATATCTATAAAAGAACTCGAGAATGGCTGGACCAGTTTTTATTATTTTTGAGTTTTTGGATTCGTCTTCATCGGAAATAGGATAAGTATTGAAGTATGATAATTTATCAAAAAAATATTTATATAATAATAATAATAATAAAAGGACTCAAGAACGGCTGAACCAATTTTTATGAATTTTGTCTTTTTGGATTTGTCTTCGTCGGGAATAGAATAATGAGTATTGAAAAATTATATTTCATCAATAATACTAATACTAATAATAAAAGAACTCGAGAACAGCTAGGCCAATTTTTATGTTTTTTGTCTTTTTGGATTTTCTTCGTCGGGAATAGAATAATGAGTTATGAAAAATTATATTTCTTCAATGAAAATAATAATAATAAAAGAACTCAAGACTTGGGAATAGGATAATGAGTATTAAAATATGATGTTTTATCAATAAAAATAATAGAAATAAAAGAGGCAAAACATCAGTGATGATAGTGATGTGTTATAATAAAACGCAACTGATAGCTCACAAGTATATCACAGGGTGCTTTACTGACGGGGTCTTTGTTTTATTCCAAAATATTGCTATCCACTGGTTGGAATTTGACTTCTAAATTTTCTTGTCACATAGTTTTATAGGTTCTGGATGGAAATTTTCATATATGTTTGGGTGAATCAGATGAAATGCACTTCACATGGAGATTGTACGCTGGCTGGGTTTGCCTTCGATAGGGTACACAAAGCTTCACCTGAAATGGCTTCTTGACATGGTTTGTTAGAAAAGATATAGTGGTGTCATTGAGAAAAAGGAATTTGTTTTCTGAGACAACAATTTGATATAGATTTGGTTTGGTCTCAATAGGATGAGTGTAGAGGTGATAATGGGTATAGTCATTCGGTTTGCTGACTGGAACTTCCAAAATGAATACTAATTCTTTCTGGTACGCTTTGATAGTTGTAATTTTTTCGAAAATAATTATGTTTTCTTCATTCGGAATGTACGGAAGAACAGCTTCTTTTAAATGATAGGAGATATTTTGCAGTTCTCCCTGAAAATCATCGGCTTCTATTATGGATGGCTGTAAAACTACTATTTTGGTAAAGGTAGTGACAGTCTCCAGATCTTTCAGTATTCTCAGGATCAATTTGGGGGCAGCTATCAATTATATGAATACTGCATTCATATCCAGTCGTTCGTGTTTCATCATACGATGTTATCTGTTTCTTGATTGCACCTTCTAGTTGTTTGAGTTTCAGTCGGATTGTTAGTTGATTCCTCACTAGTGAGCATATTGTAGAATTGAATTTTTCGATTGCCTTTGTGAAAAGATAAATGTGTTCATTCAGTAACATTTTATGTTTATTTGGCTGACCTTGGATTTTTTAAATTGCATCTTCATAGCATTGCCCATCTTTCGCTTCTAAATTGCCATTTATCACCTTTACAAAACTTTTGCTTTCTGGATTTCGTTCAAAGACTTGATCTCTTACTTTGAAAGTGTTTTGTTCCTTTTGATTTTTGTTTTGACTTGGAATAATATGGATTTTATCATTTTCAAGTTTTTCCTTTACTTTTTCGTATGTTACTAATATTTTCTTGCAATGGTCTTTGACATATTGTTGATAATATTGGCATTCATAAAATATGGTGTATGGATTTCTGGAAGCTGTGTGTCCATACACCAAATTCAAAGGTGTATATCCTATTGCAAAATGGATTGATTTGTTGTATCCTTTGACGAATGACATAAATCTTGATGAATATTTTGAGGTCCTCGTGAGCAAATGATTGATCCTAGTGGTTCCTTTAATCCTGTGAGGAATGCCTTCAATGTGAAGCTATCATATGAACTGGTTTTGACAACTCAAGCTTGTGCATCAGGATCATTGCATTCAAGATTTGAAAGAAGAAGGCTTCTCATTTCTTGACATTGAGAACCATAATGTTGTAGTAACTCTTACAATCCACTTACATAAAATTTTGTTGTATTCTCATTGTTACAATAGGTCCTGAAGTGGTAACCTAAAAATTGTCAGTGAAGGGGTTCAGACAGGTGTCAGAATAAATTCTTAAGATTTTGTGCATATAAAATGAACATCCATATAGAGAACCCTAATTTTAACTTTGTTGCAAATGCTCTTAAGAGGTTAACCTCAGTTCACTGAGGTTAGGTTATTTATATACAAATTAATTAATGAAGATTCCCTTATCCTTTTTTTTTATCAAGATGGAGTAGTAGAAAGCCAAAAACTTTCTTTCCCAAAAATTAATCACTCCTAAAAATATAACCCCTTCAATACAAATCTTTGAATTCTACGAAGCTTTCAGAATTTCTGGTGTAGATTCTTCACTTTTTTGTTACTCTGAATATCTGCAAGGATTCGTTTTACTTCTCGGTTGAAGTTGGGTGACGTTCAGGATATCTCACCCAAATATCGTACCACTTGCCTGATTTGATTTTAACACATGATTATTCTGGTATTCCTATAATTATTTATATTCTGCCTCTAAACATCTGAACCAACTGTGGGTACACTGCCGCCTCAAAGTGATGTCGTTATAAGTTCGTTAAATATTTACGGCCAATGTTGAAGACTTTGAGGATTTTGTTATATATGGGGTACTTTTATCTGATCTTCTCACGTCTCTGATTCTTTTAATTATTTCGTGAAGGTGAATTTTCTTGATATATTTGAATTTCAAAAATTACTTTGATCGCATGTTATGATTCAGCGAATGTATAGTCGAAGTATGTTATAACTTCCATTGATACAAACACGAAGTATAATTACTTCATTCATGTTTTATTTACTATCCGCTTCAACAAACAATTTACCCTCAGGGTCTCGTAGAACTTTATTTTTCCCGTTTTTCACTCGAATGAACTCCACGCGATGAGAAGAAAAAAGAAGAAATTCAGCAGTAAATTAATATTTGTGCTATACCTCCAGTGACTGAAAATAATGTGAGTAGGTATATTCAAGGATTTGATTCGCAATAAACGTTTACGGGATTCAATTCGTTTGAGACGAAAAATATTCAAATACATGTGAATTACCAGAGTTATGTCAAAAAACAAAATGGTCTCTTTATTTTATCAATGAATGTAATTTCTTCTCCGTGGAAAATTTAACCTGAGTCTACTTCCTCAAGATTAGCAGGCCAAGTAATAACATCACATTTTTCATTGTTCCAGATTTTTTTTTATTTAAATTTTAAAAAATTCATGATGGATAAATATGGTTTATACTCCATGCAATGTAGGGTTAAACTTTTTCTTATTTCAGATTCCTTTCAGTTCATTTTTCATTTCGCTTCCAATTGATTAAAATGTATTCTGGTTATTGCTTTCTCGGCTAATGCCAGCTTTGTGATATTCGCCAACCCCGAAACAGTCGCTGACGTGGTCATCTCATCTAGTTGTTTTCTCTGGCGGAGGTTTTGAAAATTCTTTAACACTGTTTGTCTTAGTTTAAAAAAACCCGTTTGGTCGCTGGGTGGTGAGATTTTGGTTACCTACATTTTATTAACGAATCAATTGTCAAATGAAGGAAATAACTAACCAACTTCATATCTCACAATGAATATTTCCAGCATACCGCAGGTAAACAACACTGTCACAAGCTTGTCATGAACTTTACACAACTAATTTATAATCAGTGGTGTTCCCCCATCCAATTCTGTTCAACTTCTATAATTGGTCTGGAAAATATTGATTGTTTTTTCGCAAAACAAATCTGACCAACCATAATTATTGTTAGAAAATATGTTTCGAAAACTTCAGGTCTATCAATTTTACATTATCTTGACTGTTATTTCAATCATTACATCGTCATTATAGCTTTTGAAAGACAAGTCTTGTGTAGAAGTAATCGCTTCTCATTGTTATTACAGGTATATAAACTTCCACAATCTGAATTATGAACGAAACTAAATTATCAAGAGATTCTGCAGTAATATGATTGTAGACAAATTGAAATGTTCGAAATTTTAGTGAATAATATTAACCGCTGAAGAGTACATCTAGTCAGTAACATGTGTTAAGTCATGTCTCATATTGATGTATTTTCAGTTTTTTTGTTTCTTTCAATTGATTGGAGAGATATTTTCTCTCCTTCTCTCCTTGATCAGAAAATGACAGTCTCAACCCATTCCTAGTGCTTGCAACATTGTTGTTTTCCAGTCTGATTTCAATTCCCTCTCTTTCTCATGTTTAACAAAAAAAATAGGCAAAAAAGTCGCGGACCTAAGAAAAAAAACTTTTATTTTTCACTAGTCACTTGTTCAAACCTGACGAATACAGTGGATGTGGGAGCAGTTCGAAGTTCAATTCATGTAGTTTTTTCATTGTTTTGATTGAATTGTGATGACTTTCTGCTTTCAAAACTCCCCTAAAATTATCACCTGTGAACAACGCTTCAATTACAGTTATATTTTCTTTGCCGTACGTTACATTCAGGATAAACCTTTCAGTTTGCCCTTTGATGATTTTTTGCAGATTCTTAATTCAGTTAGCTTTGTTTACTTTTAAGATTCTAGAAGTCAATATATTATTATTTCAAAAAAATGTTGCATGGTCGAATACTTGTTTATAATATCAACTCTTCAATTTAGAGGTTGGCATTTACCCAGAGAAGGTTCAGAACTGACCAGCGTACAATATAAAATGCTGTAACTTTTCTGATATATTGATATTCCTTCCTATCTAGTCACTTTAGATGCCGTGAATACACCACCATTCTACTATTCTTTGTCGCTTAATTACTCAAAGAAGAATCGAGTAATTTGAAACACGCCTGAAATTGAAAATAATTGCAGATTCACTCCGAGTTTTCATCATGACCTGAAAACCAAACTTCAATCTTTTCCAGACGGCCCTTTATCAGCGAAAGGTCTGGCGAACATTAATGAACGATTTAATATTCCACCAACATTTTCATTTTCACTTTGTAACGCAAACCGTTCGTGATACGTTTTTTTGCCAAGCTTGGCGTTTTTACCTATACCTTATCAGTATTCTCACCACGTCTGATATTATGAATCATTCGGAACGGTGAAAAGTTGAGGTGTAAGTTACATGTGGTGAATAAGATAGCTTTTGAAATATTATAGCTTGCCTAATGGTCCTGCAAAACGGGACTCGTTATAATGTATGGTCTATACATATATTGATAAGATTCATAACATCCATTTTCTTCGTGGAAAAAAGTGGTGTGAAGTTGTTGACCTCCCTAGTTTTCCCATAGGTATGAAAGATCGTTGTCATATCAACAGAAAAACATGCTTCAATAACTACTTTACTCGAGAAAGTCAAACAATTGTGTTAACAGTAACAGTAATAATTTAAGGATCTCCAATGCCAAGAATTATCACTTTGTTATTATCCGTTATGTTCCCTGACTATTTGTATTCAGCAGCATATTTGAAGATTCATTTATTCAAGTTTTTGTTTTGACGGTGTTTCTGTTCCCAATTATAGTAACAAGCTAACTTCCGGCTTAACTAATACCGTTAGCTAAAGTGTATAGTAGTTTTTTCATAAAACGCTAGAACTGAATATGGTATCGGTTCTTTGCTTTTCCTTCATTCAGATTAGTATTATAGTGGATTAATTAATCTCATGTGGATTGATATCGTCCCTAATTCGACAATGTTGTATACTTCTTCGATGAAAATTAGACTCAGGTGTCAGCTGCTCCAGAGCGAACAAACGTCATTATCTATGGTCGTTCACCTTCAGTTCCTGGCCTCAAGTCACGACGCAAAATTCACCAAGTTGTAATCTGCGGAAAGCCAATTCCTATATAGCAATACGAGTATATGAAACATATAAATAAAATAGATGGCATTATATCCTACTCACTAATGTGCTGTACACTGATGTCATACGCAATCGCACTTACATTCAAAAAATGTCAACTTCTGTTTCAAAATTGTGAAATTCCTGAAAGCATATCAACACATTCAACTGACTATGTTATTTGTTGAGCTAAAATATTACGACAATTGTCATAACTACCGTAAGCTTCTAAAACATTCTCCTTTTTGCAATAGATATGATAATGCATACAAAATCGATTTCAATACATGAATGATAATAATTTAAGATACATTACAAGTTATTTCGAAATGTAATAAGGAATCAAAAACTAAAGTGATTAAAACTAGCTCAGTTTTGAAAATGAACGAATACCGAGATGAATTCTTTGGCAGTAAAAAGCCAGAAAGCTGCCTTATTCTTATTCTTCTTTTTCACAATTCAATATACAAAATACAAGAAATCAAAATGTTATACGCCCGAACTTCCTGAAAAACAAAATTTTCCAAAACCGAAACCTTTGAAACTGATCAGAATAAATGGTGATAATTTAAATGCATCTCAGTTGAAATTGATTGGATGGTCAGAATAATTTGGAAGAATCAATCGATGAACCTTTCATTTCAGAAATTCGTTAATATATCTTACAATTGTTCTGATGATATATTATCTCAATACATTGTTTATCTGAATGAAAAAATAGAAGAAGTTTAAAAATTATCATTGTTAGATCAATAAACGATGGACAATTACGTTCAGCACTAAGCCTCTGAAACAAATCGACCGAGATTCTACCCAAGAAGAAGACCAGTTATCAACTGGTGTATTTCATCAGTTCGAACTTCCAGTTTCTAATATAATATTGATTGATTTGAAATCCCTGAAAAAAAAATTGAAAAGATTAACCGAAAATAACAATTATTAAACAAAAACTTAAATTACAAAAATAACATGCAAGCAACAACAAAAACATGAAAAATGAAAATATTAATAAAAGCTGAAAATTAAAAAAAATTTTGAAATAATATTAACAAAAAATGAATAATCATACCCAAAGGATACCCTAGGAGAGAGAGAGAGAGTCAAACGCATTTTGGAACGCGCCAGCCGAGCACTGATAAGGTCTCAAATTAATTACCACCGTAGGAAGAGGTCAACTCTGATACAGAATGCCACAGAACGATTTGGAGAAATAAGAAGAGAGACCTTGGAAGAGGATCATGGACATATCTTTGCCAAAAATGAAAGCACTTGCTTAAAGATCCGACAAGACAAAAAGAATGCTCACAACAGGAAGTGAAGAAAGTAGGTGAGGAAAAAATGCTCAAATGCAAATCGAGAACAGGACAACTTTGAAACCGCCAACGTCAGCAACATGAGTTCCCGCCCGCTCACGGACATAGAGGAATCTTTGATGAGGAAAGGTTTAAACTTCGCCATTGCATCAACGTCTGTGCCCACTTGGTGAATGAATATTGGTGAAGAGGACCGACACTAAAATAGAAACATCTGTATATCGAAATACCACTCACACAAGATAATATCGGAACCAGAAATCCAACCACCATCAATCGACTAAGAGAGGAATCATCAAGACTCTACTAGACCGTACTTTCGAGCTCTGTAATACAAAGGAAGGTCTCGAAAAAGAAATAGGCATCATCAAAACTGACCTTCAACGAAATAATTACTCCAGAGTGATGGTAGAATAGGCTTAAGCTAGAAGACAGCAAGCACTCCACAAGGAAGAGAAGCCGTCACTACCAGTACTTGTACTTTCCTACATCAAAGGATTATCTGAAGGAATAACAAGGATTGGGTCCAAGTTTAACATCAGGACCTACTTCAGATCTAGGAACGCTATCCGTAGCAGCTTCACAAAAACCAGGCCACCAAACGCGGACTGCGATTTCAAGAATTGCATTTACCGGATACCCTGCGAGTGCGGAGAATCATACATCGGTGAAACTAAGAGGCCATTGAAAGTTCGCATTGCTGAGTACAAAAAACACACACAGCTAGGAGAAACCAGCAAATCCGGAATAGCAGAGCATGTTTGGGCTTATCGACATAATATCAAGTGGGCTCAAGCTGAAATCATCCACAAAGAGAAACACTGGTTCAGGAGAAAATTCAAAGTAGCCGCGTTTATGATGTTCAACAACGCAATTAGTCAAGCTAGCGGAAAACGACCATGTCCCTCCAAGCGATAATCTTCCCCTAAAAACCAATGAAGCGGAGAGAGAAGAGGGAATAAGTGAAAGCACTGGAATAGCCTTATCACTCGAAGACGATTGTGGATACTAACAATCGCAACGTCGTGACATAATTTTTTGTCAACAATAATTTTTAATTTTCAGCTTTTATCAATATTTGAATTTTTATTGTTTGGTTGTTTTGTTTCTATGTTATTTCTTTGTAATTTCAGTTTTTTTGTTCAAATAAAATTGTATTTTCGGTTAATCATGTTAATATATTTTTCAGGAATTTCAAATCAATTTATATTATATTAGACAATGGGAGTCCGAACTGATGAAATACACTACGAAACATTGTTAACCACCTTCAAACAATAATAATAATGATCTTCAAATATGACTTAAGTACTGACGGAAGCACCAAACTCTTAGGAAGGTTCGAAATGGATGAACACTTCAATCTAGCAGACCACTATTATAATCTTCATGCAGTCGTTGTTCTCTGTGGTTCTGGCGTTGAATCTGGTCATCTTGTTGAAAGACGAAACGGTCTGCTTTCAGTTTGTCGATAGTCGTCTCACTAATTGTTCTGGCGATGTATTGAACTTATTGAAGCCTCTGGAGACATGCTACGTTTTATTTTATGAAAGAGAGGACGTTGGCAGATCAAGAACTTCAGATGATGTGGTGCTGCATGTTTTTCCGGATTTTCCTGCAGCTGAAAAATCAAAATCGCCACTGGGATCTATGAAGTCGCCCCGGAGCACCAATTAATTTTTGTTGTTGTTTCATAATTTCATGATTTGTATTGTAAAGTTATTTACAAAATAAAGAATCTAATATTTGGCTAACTCAAACTTTATGTATTGTTCTCATACGCATAATTAGTTTGTTATTATGGCCACGACGGTAGTTTAAAGAATAGTTTTATTATAAAGGTAGATTTCATTCAATGATTTTCCATGTATTATGTCTGTTAAGATATTCCAAAAATACAACTAGTTTAGAGTCTATTGCAGGTCTGGCTCAGATGCAAAATATTCATTTATTCTAAACGTAGTTCTCCTGTTCTATAATAATTACTATTATCATTATTTTGAACCCTACAGGTGGTAGAAATGGAGAACACCACGTTGACCAGTAATGTATTCTGACACCTCATTATACATTATTTTTATTCATTGAATAGCATTTACATACAGCATTCCATTCAGTAATATACGGGCTGCACATATATGGCAAAAGTCGACTAGAAATAAGAACAAAACAACTCAAAGCGATACTGCAACGCAATTTGAAATGCAGCTTCCATAATTGCATTATAGAACTTGGCATTGATCAGCGTCTTCGTGAAATTGGGGCTCCCATCACAGTTTATTCGTCCTCTGTTCCATAAAAGGATGATGGATATAACGAAGTTCGCAGATGAAGAGATTTATAAGGTTGTCGTGTGCTCTGATTGACTTCAGATGAGTAATGCAGTATAAATTAACGGGAGATAAAGTGGTATGAGAATTTACGAAGTATGAAGTAGTAGATTGAAATGAAGAATAAATTAGCGAGATCGGACGAGGTTTGAAAAGTGATAGGTTGCTCGGGAAAAGCTAGTTCGAAGAAGAATTCATAACGTTTTTCGTAGTTGTTAACCGTGTATCTGAGATTGATAAACGTTTTTGTGAGACAATTTGCTTAGACGTTTATACGCAACTCAAAAAATTTAAATTTGGGATAATGAAATTAATGCATGAATACTTCATTTTGAAGTGAAATTGACAGATGAAAATTTCAAGATGACTGGAAAAAAAAGTTAATGGAAAGCTCCTGACGAATATTTTACAACCCTAGAATATAATGTCAATATCTTCAACTACTACAAAATGGCGGAACTTTTAATAATTGCCTGATTATATTGACGTTTAACTACATAATATGAGGTAATAAGCTTGAGGTCAGAAGATGCTCGAAATAGTTGCCTTGAACTTCTTGACATATGAACAGCCTATCTGTTATTTCACTCAGAACATTTTCGAACACAAAAACATCAAAATCTCTACAAATATTTAGTATTCTCTGCCGTATATCCAATATTGAAGCAGGTTCAGTTTCGTACACCTTTTGCTTCAAATAGCCCCATGAAACGTCCGAAGGTGTCAGATATGGCGAGCGGGCTGGCCATTCTGTAGGACCTCGACGGCCAATCCAACGACCGGGAAAAGTAGTATCCATTTAGTTTCTTACTTTTCTGAACAAACACATCAATATCCATATTTCTGGAAATATTCCTTTCCATCTGCCTTATGACAATTCCAATAATCCGATAAGGTGTGTCAAGTTATTTTTTGTTTATAAAAACGACAAAAAATGTCAGTACGACAATGAACATCATTGTTCAATTAGAATATTTTCATTTAGTTTTCGGCTTTACTAGTAGAAAGGTACCACGTCAACAATCTCCAAAATGGTCAATTCGCGTCCATCGGAAGAAAAAAGTGAAGTGATTTTTATTTACGGCGACGCGTAATTTTCAAGAGACCGAAAGAATTTTTAATGAACGTTTTCCGAATCGTCCTATCTATAGAAAATATTTGAGGGAACTTGTAGCCAAATTCACAACTATCGGTAGTGTAAATAACAAAAAGCCACTAGGTCATCCGTCCTTTCCGGAAAAACAGCAAGTGCAAGTAATTGTTGAGATGGTAGTACATCCTGAACAGTCTACTTATTCCGTCGCGAATGTTTGTGAGGTGTCTGCTTCTACTGTGTGGATACTTTTGAAGAAGAATAGGTATCATCCATACAAAATTAAAAGGGTACACCAATTAACTGAAGATGACCCGGAAACCATTGCAAGGCATCCTACTTATCTCCACAATATTTGTTTTAGAGACGATTAGTTAGAGGATTAGTTAGGTTAGTCTTCAAGTTATAATATGCTTATTCAAAATAGCAAGGGTTGAGTGGTAGAGCACCCTCGGGTGAACTCCCCCTTGGAAGTTCACCCTTGTGTAACAAGATGAATATCATGCATTTTATTTTTCATTGGAAATAAAGACATTATTATTATTATTATTAATGTAAATTTTTTTAAACGG
>WOGP01000163.1:0-30314 GCA_015342065.1 Leptinotarsa undecemlineata
AAAACCGGACATTTCTGTTAAAATTAGAAGTTATTAGCATTTAATTGACCAATTTTGGGTTTTTCTACTAAAAATCGTAAAAGTTCCCTTAAATATCAAACACGAGCTAGAAAATAAAAATGTTTGTATGAATATGTTCTACATGGACTAGTGTATCAGCCTTTAAAGGTTTGCATCCAGCTACCAAACACCCTGTATATTCAAGATTTGAAATTGGGGTTAGATTTGAACTACCAACAAATCAAGAGCTTGTATGGAATAGATCAATGGATTCAAATATATTCAAGAGATTTGTTGTAATGTTGTGTAAAGAAATGTGTAGGAAATTCAACGGCATTGAACCTAATAATGAAGGTTTCATTAAAAAACTGAAACGTTTCATTATAGCTACAGTAGATATCTGTATCAATTTAATCATTAAGATTCTCCATGGAAGCGATAGATCTAGTCCGTATAGTTAATTCAAAAAACATGATTTACAGTCCTGTTTCCTGGTACAGATAACTTTCAATTAAGTTAGAGTACTGCTTGAATTACGTCTAAATGCAGTAATGAAGAAAAATCAAAACGAAACTGTAATTATGAGAACAGTCAGTAATTATTCCATTACTGTTGGAATTATCAAATGTATTTCATCTTGATATAAGGATACAAAACGAATGAAATCGAAGTGTTATTAATCTTAATAGGTAGTTTTCACTAGAAATATTGCTGAGCTATTACACAAACTGGTTGGGAAAAATAGTTACAGATTGAAATAAAAACACCAAAAAAAAGAGGAAGTAAACTCAGTATCACTTTTGAATGCTGCTGTCTGTTTGAGATATATTGAACAATGACGACTCAGAATGCTGGGAGTATAAATCAAAAGGTATATTATTTTAAAAGAGAATAATTTTTGCGAAAGAAAGGTTCTGGTTCTACTTCTCTAACTTCATACAATAAAATAGGAGTCTTTCATAAAAAAAGATATGTAGATCATGAAAATGAGTAACTTCCAGAAAAACAAATAAAGTTAGTGAAAAATCTACTACTGAAAAGTTAGAATTTTGTCCCATCTATAGCAATTCCACATATTAACTGTTTTATATGATAAGCACGCCAAGCCGAAACAAAAAAACTCTCAAGTTTTATTGTCTTTACCACCTTGGTAATGATGAGGACCAAATACTCTGATGCGAAAATACAGAAGGCATCTCAAATCCATTGAGGATTTTCTTTTTGCAAGATTTACAAAGATGAATCACAGTAAAAAAATTACGATGTAACTCAAAATGTGTCATTATGTTTTAACAGTGAAATTAGAGTATTGTGACATATACTGTAGAGAAGAATAAATTCATAATTCGCCAACGAAGTCGTGTTCAGACATTTTGGCATTTACTCCTTCCACATTCACCAAAAGTCAATGCCGTCTGCTGTTAACCTGTGACCTCGACAGAGAACCATGATTATCAATGGTATTTCTAAAAGTGGTCCATGGCAAAGCCAAAATTTGAAATCAACTTGTGGAAGGGTTTACTCTCTGCCTCTTTCTATAGTTTTCACTGCAGGCAGCCAATTAGATAATAGCAGAGCCTAAAAGAGTTGTATTGGTGATTCTATTAAACATTCAATATATCCGAAAAAATATGAATGAACTGTGTATTTTTCTGAGTTACTGATAGAGCATTGAATTAATTCTAAGTTATGTGGTATAGCGTAAAAAAATTGTAAGCAATATCGGTCTATGGTAGTACCGTGATCCTCATTAACGAAAATATATATGAACGTTATAACTTCAGCTGCATAAATGAATTTTTCACACAAATAATTGGAATAGCCCATGACCGTAAGAACAATATTTACTGAGTTTGTATTTTTAGGCCACCAACAAGTAGTGTTAAGACTTTCTATGCAGATTGGAAACTCTTCTGATAGATTTCCTTGTCAAATCATAATTATTATAGAGGTCGATTTTAATATCGATTATCACGTCAATAAAACATCCATATCTACTCAGGAAAATTCACTCATATGATATGGAAAATTAAAGTTAATGGTCCAACTGGAATTTTACAATACTAGCCACTATTATAGACTACATTTGCACAAACTTGGATGTATAACGGCTTTGCTATAGTATCGTTCCGGCAGGTCTTTCCGACCATAAAATTTCCATTGAGGTATTGAAGTGCTAATAAACAGTATAAGGATGGAAGAATATATAGAAGGAAAACTAGAATTGTAGTGTTTGTAATCAGAAAAGGACTGTGTTGACCCATTCCATAATTGTTTAACTGAGGTATTTGAATTATATTTTCCCCAAAAAGATTGAAAGCAAAAAATAAAAATTGCACAAAAACTAATATCCAGAAACTCCGTTCAGATCCATTAAGGTACTCAAAACATGAACATGAAAATGTTCAACTAGATCATACCGATACCGATATACATTAACTAGAAGAAATATTCATATTAGATATTGAAAATATGAACAACGCAGGTTTTGATGAAATTTATATGCATTTCTGATTTTGCCCTGAATGTACTTGCTGAAGACCTAAATTCATAGGAGGTGATACGGAAATTCCGGCAGATTTCAGAAGAAAATGATGGGTCCTAGTACGGAACCTTGAGAGACACCACTCTGTGATAGTTTGTCCTTTGTTTTAGAACCTGTCCACAGTTTACACAAAAGAATCTCATGATCAACACATCCTTGGTAAAAATATTGCAGCTATATTATTGAGATTACTATAAACGTGTTCTAGTAACGAGAACAGGGAATCATTTGCACTTTTCGATTTTTGGAAGCTGAACTGATATTTTTTTATTATTTCAAATGTGGAAAACTGCAAGTGAACAACAAAAATATATTTCGTTTCTATAAAAACTTCTTAACTAGTAGAGTTTTTCTCAAATTGAATCAAGTTTCAGTGTCTGAGAGAAAGTCCTTGCTTTGTTAATATCCAAATCTGTCTGAAAGCAAAATCAGAACTTAATGAATACATATATTATCGTTTTTTTTTTAAATAAAATTCTAACGATGGTTTTCATTCCGACTCGTTATATCACATCTGTTATTTGATCGTTACTTAGTTAATTATTTGTAAGGCCAGCGGACACAATGAGGGTTATTAGGAAAACTAAGGACGAAGTAATTTGAGGCACATCGAATGAGTGACATATAAGCGGTCAGTTTACAGCAATTATACCGACGCAAAAATGTGATACCGTCCGACTTCAGAAGAGAAACACGAGATGGCAGATGTGTTAATTGAGTAAGATAGAATCATCGCATTACCAAGGAAGAAACTCAACCGTCAAAGTTTTAACAGCGAATGTTTTGATTTTGATAGTTTCAAAGACATTTTTTTAAAATAAATAAAGGTACAAAAAATCTACAAGGTGAAAAACATCGTCGGAAAACCTATATGTTCAGAGAAGCAGACTGAAAAATGCTTTTCAGATATCCTGATGGTCTTTAATTTTTCCTATCGAACTCAAAAATCAGTAGCATGTAATTTTCTTGAATATCCGTTATTGTATCCTGATATTCCAGATTCGTTAGATTCACTATAACACATAAAATGATAAAATCGAATTTTTTGCGAAATATGAACGATTTTGGCAATTGGAGAATGGGATAGCTGTTTATGAAAAAGTTTCTATATTATGGAATTAGTTTTCTGGTATGGCATCTAAAGAGAAATATTTACAACCTAAATGGAATAAGTAGGAAAACTGTCTGACCGTAAGATAAGAAGTGCCTGAATGGTAAAATCGGAAACCGAAAGTCAGGCATTATTTAAAAAAAATATAACAGAAAAATGCTTTATCATTGCCCCTTTTCAAGATGACGTCTGAAGATTTTTAATTTGTCTTCTCATAACACCGATACAGAAAGTTGAGTGGCCAATATAAACACAGATTTGCACAAAACATTCTTATACTCGGAAAATCATGGACTGAAAATCAATCCAAATAAAACTTTGGCCTTATGCATAGGGTATCAAAGACAAATAGAAGAAACTTTAGGCTCACTCTCGATAACGTAGACATTAACTGGATAGACACTGCTAAAAATCTTGGCGAAGCCATAGATAGCTTTTTGTCATAGCTTTGCCATAAACATATGACAAACATTTTCAAAGTATCATTCTTCAAACTCAAATCTCTATTTAAATTCAATTATCAGTTATCAGAAGAAATGAAAGTCAGGTTAGTTAAAACTCTTATTTATCCCCATATCGAGTATTGTTGTTCGGTGTATTACAATTTTTTGTCGCAATATAAGAAGCCAAAGTTACAACGTATACTGAGTCCTTGCTTGCGACTCGTATACTGTATACCATATGATGAACATGTCACACCATTTTTGTTAAAAATGAAGGAGCTGAATATGAGGTACAGAGTCCAATATTTGATAAAAACACCTAGTTATTTATATAATTTATTGAGCAGGCATTCTGACATACATATTGGTCAATTTGAGAATTAACTCATTCAGCATATCTAGGCAACGTACTTCCAAATGTTATGGATGTTTTTCTTATATAGCCCCTTTAATCTGAATGAAATTTTACCCCTTTTGAATCATAATATTTATCAATTTAAGAAAGAAATAAAATCACAGATGCTTACTGCTCAGTGCCAATTTGAAAAATTTAAAATTCAATGTCTAGTAGTGCAATGAAATTGTTAAATTGACCAAAATAATGTTAAGAATATTAATAGTTGTTAGCAACTATATGATCTATTATTTTTTTCTCTTCTCTATCATTGTTATGATAGTAAATGAATATTTTTATAAATTTTTTTTAACACTCACTGTATAACTTTTGGTAGGGGTGGAAGATATCCTTTGGCTAACCCTTTTCCTGTTTAAAAAATTTAAATTTGTTTAAAATTTGTTTTTCCGTTAACCAGTTGTCGCACCCCTACGAACGACAACCCTTAGAGGTCGAAACTTGTGCGAGCTAAGGATCAACGAGGTCTTACCTTTTAACGTGTGATTCCTAACGTGTGATTCCTTTTATGTATACATTTATTTTTCATGCATAACAAACGATTTTTTTTTATTATTATCAATCCGATATTTCTTCTCCAAGAAATCATCACCAATGTAAATTTTTCATATGGACCCTAAGAATCACCCAATATAAGTTAACATTTTCATCGACAACTTCACTGATATATCATACATCATCAGAATGTTCTGAATTGATTTTGAATTTAATCAAATTTTTTTTTAGTTTTTCCAATTTTCTCATGCTAGCCCTCCTCATCATCAGATAGAGGATATCATATTAGAGGTAGGTATTCTAACTCCTCCATCGGAATATGGAGAAATTAGTTATGCATAGTCTTGAATATATGTAATAAACACATAATATAATGAAATGGCATGGATACGCTGAAAGGTTAAAAAGTGCATCATTGTTGATATGTTCACTTCACTTCTACACCTAGACAGAAATGTCCCCTTCATGGCGTTTACAATCAAAATTTTCGAAAAGTGTCTTATCGGCGGCAGAATTTCGTGAAAACAGTTCAGTTTGATATTCTCTGGCACTTATTTGTCATTGTGGTTGGGTTCTACTGTAATAATGACGATCATTCCAAAATATTTACTGTATTTGAATATGGTCAATTTAGGTAAGCTGGCAAAATTGAATTACTTTTATATTGACACCGCACAAAAAATCTGGGAGCAAAAATGCAACCGGTTGTATTCTTTGCTTCCACCATAACTTTTTGATATTGACGAGAAGTTAATATCAAAGTCTTTACACTTCTCAGTCAGTACATTATTGATATTGTAAATAAATAATGAATTAAATTCAGTGTACCAAAAGGCATGTGGAGTAGTGTGTGAATTAATGACAGTTATTATTATTTGACGTGATGACACAGCTTTATTTATTGTGATACCTTGGCTGTTCCATGTACAAAAAAATCCGGAAAACCTACATAACCACAAAATCAGTAGATGATAAGAACTGAATAAAAAATAGGTGCCACACTAACCCACACGATGCCCTTGTCAGGAAGTTGGCCACATAAATCACCATCGAGTCTCACAGTTGAAAGCACACTTGAAAATAGTCAGATTCGGACAGGAATTAAAATTGAGATGAAAGTTCAATTGATGACATTGGTGACAACTGAATTGATGGAATATAATTTCTGAAGCACACACACATACACACAAAATTGAAAAGACAATTTAATGAATACTAAAATGTTTATGGTAGAACAACAAACTTGTTACTTACTGTATTCATTAATTTCAAAGTCCATATGAAATGTTAGTTTGAGGTTGATTTGTCAAAAAATTATTAATAATCGTCGGCTAGGTTTGAGACACATGACCTTGTATATGTACTTTATCGAATGGATTTTGACGTCATTTCTAACAGAGAACTGTTCGGAAAAGCTAATTTATCAAATTAACATTTAATTTGAAAAAAATCCATCGAATCGAAACTAGTGGTAGATTTACGGTTATGGTATAGGTGGGATAAACTAATATATGTAGATATTTTCAGATTATTCAAGTTGTAAAATAAGTGATGACTTTAATTTCGGTTGGTTCATACATATGAATGTATTCCTTTAGCCAATATGATGTCAAGAATTATAATAAATAATCTCTTTATCATTCACATTGGAATTTATCAACCTTTCACGATTATTGAAGTAGCAAACAATTATGTTTGGTTTATTTTAGCAAGTTTTTGTTAAACTAAACGATTTGATCTTCACAAACTTTGTCTTTTTTTTAAAGTCACATGTTTCGTTATCACTGTACCTTTTTCTTAGTGATTAACATACTATGTATGTATGTTACTGTAACGAGTTACTGAGATAGCGTAACATAAAAAATGTTTGAAACAAAGTTTTTGAAGATCAAATCGTTGTGTAGTTTATGATATCACCATGGATCTTCATCAAGTAACCGACGAGTCAATCTGAAAATGAAAATATATCATTTTGGTTTTTAGACCAAACTAAGAAGACATAATCTCTTAGAAGATATAATCTTCTTAGTTTTCGCAAAAATATTTTAGTTAAATTTAGGCAAAACTGTACATATATCTCTTTGAAGCCCAATACGCTCCTTTGACGTATACAAAAAAATATTTGACACATTAAATTTTCCGTAAAATACCATTTACCGCCTGAAATCAGAGTCATCATTCTTGATACACCCTACATATTTTAAAAAGTTAAAATGTTTAAGAAATTAGTTACTCATTATGCTTTTCACGAAGCTAAATTGTGTGTTTTTTCTTATAATGTTATCCAGATTGGTACTGAAGAAATCATAAGGCAACTGTCTTACGGCGAAACATCAGATATCTACCAGTGAGGTTGTCAAGTGATATTTCACCTCTTTCATTCACTATATTTTGTAGGAATCCTGTGAATGCCATCTGATTCAGTTCCATAACGAATATTTGGAATACAAACTGGATAGACAAAAGTTTTTTCATAATTCAGTGTTCATATAAAAGTATTTGTTTCAAGAGTATTTTTTTTTTGTGTAATTCGATGTTTATTTGAAAGTAGCTGTTTCGAAAAGGCCTTTTCTTCCAGTTTGTGTCTGATAGTTACTTCTTTGCATGCTTAACACATCTTTGTATATAATTTATTTTTTAAACTGATTGCCTCGTTCCTTTCTTCGGAAGATTTCCACATGTTTTTTGTATCAAGATGGAGAAGTAGAAAGCCAAAATCTTTCTTTCCCAACAAAAAGTGCTATTATAGACTAATTTTCCTGATTCAAATAGATATTTTCATTACAAATATTTTGTTGAACAAAAGTAATTTTTTTTAGAGAATCAAATAAGAAAAATATGAAATTTTTCTCTTTTAATATGTAAAATTATCAAATACTATATACAGTTTTCATATTTTACCCGATTGTGAAAGGTAAACATACCCAAAAAAGGTGAATATTTTTTATTTTTAATCTTATTCACGATGTCGATGTTGATTGGTACACTGTTACTTTTACTCATTTTACCACGCCAATGATCTAGTGAACTTATGACGCAACAAGGACCCGCGAACCCTAGCCACAAGTGCCGCTTTAATCAGAAGTATAATGAAAACTTGGCGCCTTCTTGTCGCGAGCAGACACGCACAGCTACACAAAAAGAATTGAAAAAATCCATCTAGTGGCCCTCGTTATTACAAGAACTCTTAAAATGGACCCAACGCTAATATAAAAAAGGTGGATATTTCGATGAACCAGGAATCAAGAAAAGAACATTTTCGACTGAAAGCTTACTTCATTCCTATTTTCTAAATATTCATTGAATTGAACTACTCAATGCGTCGAAGCAAGTTGACTAAAGGGTAATATTTGGTGATTATTGTACTGACGTTCCCTTCATAAGAAGTCTATTTGTTCAAATACCTGTACCAAAATGAATTAGCAAACTTTTTCATTTCAGTATGCCAAATAATCGAATGTCGAATAATTGCTCTCATTAGAAACCGTGAAATGAAAGGTGGTTACAGTTCATATATAATCACTACTGGAGAAACCTTAACGCGCTCTAAGAGTGGTGCCTGTGCAAAAGTAGCGATTCACATTGGATTTGAATCGCTGGAGATTAAATCCATTCGAAAAAACGTTCTCAGGAAATTTATTACACATAAACACAGTTCTCCAAATTGAAGAGTTCTTGAACAGTGAAGTTCGAGGTGTACTGATTTGAACCTCAAAAGGATGATAAGCACAGTCCTTCGCGTATTTATGATATTTACTGCTCTTGGTGGAATCAAATGTACCAAGTCACTTGAGCACCTCCCATGAAAGTATCAATGAAAAAGAGATAAATCTCCAACCTTTTTCAATGTTCTAGAACTATCAAGGTTGCAGGTGATGTTCGCGTATCCAATCAGGCTGATGATTCATTTCTGGATGGAATCCAGCAGCTTCAGGGTATGATTCGGGGCGGAGCTCCATATATGAGAACAATACTCCAAAGAAGGTCTGATTTGAGATTTATGAAGCATCAAAAGTTGCTGATGTGTGTACAGTTTACTGGTTCGGAACAGTGTTCTAAGCTTTTGAAAAGCAGCCTTCACAATTAAACGACATTATTCTGTCAAGACATCGGTGTCCATTTTAACCCCCAACAAACTTATCAAAGCAGAAAGCAGAAATGTCTGGTTTCCAAATATTGGTTATACCATTTCCAGAGCTATAGGGTACCTATGTACGCGGTAAAACTGTTCAGTGAAAATCTCAAAGTTAAGTGTTTCTTGAATAAAATATAAAAGCATAACATTTCACCATTGAATGAGTGGTCTCTCTTCACTATTATATATTGATAAATAGATAAATTTACATGCTGTAAAATAGTAGCATTCATCGATGTGAGAGAAACAATGTAGCCGCCCATTAAATACGTGAAATTTGCGCATGAGTTTTACTATAATACTTTTTTTCTCAGTCAACACACCCGTGGTTATAATTCCTAAACACCGTATATTTAGATATACACTGAGTAAAACACTCATAAACACTCGTACACATATATACAATGATGTATAAATATATACACGTATACTAATTTACACATATCCAATACACACATTCACCTTTGAAAGTACTTGAATATATTATAATTTGAAGTAATCAGGTGAATTATTTTCATATCCAATATTAAAATTATGACAGACCTCGTTGCATAATAAATTTTTTCTGATCATACCATGTACAGCTTGTCTCTCTCTCTCTCTCTCTCTCTCTCTCTCTATCTCGCTCTCGCTTTCATAGTCTTCTAACGAACGCACATTACGGAATTCAGAAAGCTCTTCCTACACTTGACAAGCTGTAAATATATTTTATTGTTTTTAATAAATTCACAGAATCAATCAGATTTACATAGGTTTTTTGCATTTCCGGTCAAAAAAGTGTAAATTTTTGCTACCGTGAACAAGTGCTCTTATCGCTTCTCGTGCATAGTAATTACAGACATGTTGATGTAGAACCTCTGTCTACAGAAGAAATTTGTGGCCCTTTGTAAATCGAGACGTATTATAACTCTTCATTCAACATTCACACGAATGCGAGAGAATAGACTAAATAATCGTCCAAAATGGAACAGCGCTCATATTTACAGGTACAGAGGATTATAGCTCTTTGTGATACCTTTTGTGCTCTCAAATGCCATAACAATACTTCATAATCCGCTTTGCAAAACATTTTCAAGCACTGGGCTGTATGTAAATCCGATGTAATTCCACCGAAACCGATAATAAACAGCCTGTCGGTGTTTGTCCCACTAAACATAAATAATCTGAATGGATGACAAATGCTTCGTGCAATATTCAAACATTTATCATAACGCCGTTATAGAAAAAAGTGCCGGAAGAGAATGTGATGCTGAATGTAATGGTTGAACGCGGTCGATAAGTGGGATATTTCATTTAACAGCTATGGTGTTTTTGCCAAAGGGACTTTCATGTTACAGATTAGACAGATGTTTCTATATTAACCGCAAAAAGGGGGAAACTGAAATTAAAAATATCGAAGCAAAATTTACCTGTCGAAAAGAAAATTAGAAAGAGAAAGGTTAACCTAAACAACGTAAATCAAGAGATAGTTTTGTTACAATTCGGCTCCCCAAGGATGACTGTCTTAATAAACATATATTGAAAAAGTGTATTATATATTCAGTCAGTAGATTGAATCGGAGGTATAACATGCGTTTGGCGCGCATATGCACATGAATCGACTATCCCAAGCATTCCAAGCTAAACTATCCTCATCCAACAAAGCAACCCAAACAACGATAGATGTGTGATCAAAGCATGATCACCACGCACATTCGCATCTATTGGGTAAAATAAACAAACTTCCTCACGCTGGCCAATCAGATTTAACTGCAATCGCTGGTGCAATCGGAATATCGCTACAGTGTCGAAGAGGTCAGTTAAGTTTTAACGCCTGTTTTGTGTACATATACGGTATTTTCAAGTTTAAAATGAAACTGCTAATTTGAATCCCTACACTTCACCTAAAAAAACCGAAAGACTGCACCTTAATATCAATGAAAAAAGTTAACATTTACAAAAATCAAATTGAAGCAAAATATTTTATTGTCGGTAGATGGAATCGTGAAAAAAGTAGAAAACAATGCTGGGGTGTCTCCTTCAAGTGTCTATAGAGTTATGAGAAAATGTCAACAAAAACATTCTTTTTCGGCTCCAAAACCATATCCCTTACTGAAGAAAATTGTTGATAAGGTACACGATTTTGATTTGAACGCTATCAGCAGGAAAGCACGAAATGCCAAAGATAGATTCAGCTCTATAAGTTGTAAACGATGATCCTGATCTATTGAATTTAAAAAAATCGACACTCCACACATTAAAAAAAATCAGGTTATAAATTTAAAGAAAAAGGGAACAATAGTTTGTTGCTGTAGAAACCAAAATAGAATTGTGAAGACAATAAATTAAAATGACACGAGAGAATGGAAAATTCAGCCAAAATTTGGGTTGAAGAATCAATAACTTCTTCAAGTATAACCTTTTCAGATGGCCTCGCTACTGGCTTGTAGAACCCTTCAGGCAAGAATCACCTCATTGTATTCTCAAAAAACCGCGTATGTTTGTGAACAAGACAGCTTGTTAATGTTTTGTAATGATTTTCGTGCGAAAAGAAACGCTTCTCCTGTTTCAACTAAATGAAAATTAATTCATTTTCACGAAAAGGAAAAAGGGTAACCGGTTTTGTCCCTGACGCCTTGTGGGCCTTCGAGTCGAAGAAAACAAGCGACTAGCATAAGGAAATGGATGGCATATCGTTTGAGAACTAGTTTAGGAGCATAGTTCCGAAACTAAAAGAGAATTGTGTAATTGTTTCAGACAACGTTCCATACCATTCTCGAAAAGCTGAAAAAATTCCTACTACCTACAGCAACAAAAAGCTGTAATTCAAGACTGGATGCGTTTGAAAAGTATACCATTCGGTGACAAAACATGATGAAAGCAGAACTTTTAAGAATAGTTAATGAACATAAAACCAAATATAATAAATAGGATAAAACCATGAGATAGATGCTCCAGCGGGATAGATGATCCAGCGGGATAAATGCTTCATATCCCAAAAAGCTAACTTCCCGAACTCGCAACTAAGAAATAATTCTGTAAGTAGGAGCCACAGAGCGCCAAGGCCGAACACAAACTCTCTTATTGACGATGACTCTGGAAACTGGAAACTCGCATAAGACATGCCTGACAGTTTCATCTTCCTGTTCACACATCTTGCATAGAGATGTTTCCTGAGTTGACAGTGGCCAGTCAGAAATCCTACTTTTAAGCATAGATTTTTCCTGGTCATTGTCAGATATTTCTTCGGCGTCAGCTTCTCAGGGTCGCTCAGGCTGATCCTGGTAGGACTGCTTCCTTTGATTCCATCCCATCTCTTTAGGGATTGAGCATGGGTGTGACGTTTGGCTAGTTCCGCAATTGTCGAAGTCATCAGGCCGTAGGTGTCACTTATAGGATATATTTTTTGAATAATTATCTCGAGGTTCATCTAAAAACTTATTGTTAGAAAATACATTTTTTGCACTCACCAAATCGACATGATCTGACGCCTGCGCAATTTATTATCTACCATTATCAAAATTTTTTTTGGAAAAAAAAGTTGGATGTTTCGTCAAAATAAAATTACTCACGAAGATTCTGCTCATTAATATTTTTAAAACAAGGCTCCATACAACAGCTTTTGACCACAGAACTGATACAACGTACAATTGAATATATAGAAAAATATATATATTCATATATACAAATAATAACTGAACAACTGTAAAAAAACTAATTGATTTGGTAATAATTTAGAAAATAACTCGTCATTGATACATGTTCGGAGTGGGAAACTTATATACCATCATTTTTGTTGAACAAAGAATCGACACCACTTCACACTTATACAGTTTCATAGGTACTATAGTGTATGCGATGACAAATATAAAAAAATGAAATAGGTACACTGTACCTACCACTATCAAGAATTTTCGCAAAAAGAAAAGTTGGGTATCTCTTCAAAATGAAGCTATCCATGAAAAGCTACGTAGAAAGCCTGCTTCGACAGTGTCTTGACAGTGACAAAAGTAACTGTTGAAATACTGTCAAGACACACGTAGTGGATGCCAACTGCGCATGCACTAAGCATTTCACGTAATCTCATCCAAGAACACATCTCTAGTCTAATGTGCACCATCATGTTATTTATAATTAGATGATTATTTGGCGGCAAGCAATTAATCAATCAACTAGGCTACGAGCGCCCATCCCGGCACCACTGGAGAAAGTAAGAGGCATCCATCGTCAATGTGAAATCCAATGTTTGAATGTACTATTTATATAAAAATATATGTCAGAGCAAATTAAAAAACAAATACAAAAGAATTATTTCGTAAAAACAGCAATCACTATTCGTTAATTTTCAAGTATATCTGAGTCCATTCAATGTCAGTAATGAATCTATTGTGGAACGATTTGAATAGACATCATTACCAATACTATAAATACGTCAATCCATCGATAAAAAATGAATGTAACACTATGCAAATAAAGCTTAGTGCGTGTCATACTGAGGGAAATGTGTTTTTAATAATGATGTATCTTCCGACACCATAATAAACTACAAAATACACACGATAATGGAAAATTGATTGGTGTACCAAGTCGACGGCCCCAACTCGATGGTTAACTAGACAGCTGGCGAGGGTGGATAACACCAAAATTGACATGGTACCGCAATACACATGGCACCCTGTAAGGTCTGCTTCGAGGTGTGTTTCACAAGATTGTCATTCACTCAATACGATGTCTTCTTCAACAAGAGCTTTTGTCTGGTATTAACAAATCGTTTCAACGATAATATATCTGTTTTCTAATCAGTCAGAACTTCCAATGGTGTAAGAGTTTCATTTTATCACAATTTCTGAAATATGCCAGATATCAAAGCCATTTCCAATGGGAATAGTTCCTTGTTATTGACAGAAGAATCACGAAATTTTATCACTGAATCAATTCAGGGGGATTTGAACTCACCATATTTGGATCATGAGGTGGGTCGGCTGCATACAACTCATATTCACCGTTAATAAATAATTAGAATTACTTTTTCTGAATTAAATATTACTTTCTTCCGAGTTATGGCATTATACATGTAATTGAATTTTGACCAATTCGGAAAATTAGCATATTTTATGAACTTCATCATTTATTATTCATTAATGAAAATTAGTTGGGCTACTTACATGAGACAACTATTTGTTTGTAATGATTTACCTAGACAATTCGAAAACCAACTCAATGTATATAACAAGTTTGTTATACTTTCTATTTGTATTGTATTATACTGATAATTCCTTTGCAAGCTACCTTCAGAAGTTATCTTTCAACTTCTCTTACATATCGTCCTAAAAGGTCACAGTCCGTATTCTATCACCGAAATAAATCAAAATGGCAACAAAACGTGAAAAACTCGCAGACAGAAGCCGTTGTAGACTAAAAGAACACAACCATCGCTGGAGGTGATCACGTTGAGATTGACAAACAATTATAACTTGACAGAAAGAGCTGGTAGCAAGGAACGGTTTTATTTATTCCTTGAATCACTAATAAGTTCGAGTTAATGAATCTACCGTATAAACTATACTTAAATTATGCATGTAAAACAGCTTTAGGTAATATAGCTTGGAAACTAATGAGTTAAAGTTGGGAGGTTAAACGAAAGGGGGTTGGATATGCCCAGAGGCGGTTGCTGGGTCCTGAAATTGACTTTGTTTTAGACAGTGGACCGATGATTTGAAAAAGACGTTGGTGTTAGTCACGGTTTTTTCCTGGCAGGAAACTAGAATAGTTAATTCTTTACTA
Organism: Leptinotarsa undecemlineata; assembly: GCA_015342065.1. NCBI lineage: Eukaryota > Metazoa > Arthropoda > Insecta > Coleoptera > Chrysomelidae > Leptinotarsa > Leptinotarsa undecemlineata. The sequence goes on from WOGP01000163.1 coordinate 14,905, forward strand.
TCAGAATCTTTGACTATCGAAAAAATCTGGAAATTTAATAAGTGAGAGTCGTAAAATTATTAAACAGTGGTCGAGTATACGAAATAATCAAAATATCAGTTAACTCAGTAAAAATGCTGGACTTTGAATGTTTATCGATAGCAAGTAAGTTAACATGTATTCGATGTTGTGCAAAAAATTCACAATATAGGGAACTATTCTCGTCATTTGCTAACACCATTGACTTTCTGCAAATCTATCATCTTGGTGCCAAAATTTCTATATTCGGTGACTTCAAAGTCCACAATATAGAATGTATCAAATTTTCAAATATCAATGACAAACAAGGTCACGAAGCTGAGGTTTTGCAATAAGCAGCGGACTTACTCAGACCATAAATGAGCCAACCAGGATATATACCTAACAACCAATCCAGAAGTTTACACAGTCATCGTAATGTCTCCATTGGGATCATCTCATTTCAGTGTTGAGTGAATTACCGATAAACGTTGGGAAACAATCTAAGCCGCGCAAAGTTTGGCATAACAGATCAGCCGAATGGGAGGATCTTCAAGATCATTTCCTAAATTTCCCCCGGCTAGATGTTTGTTTCAGCTCTGAAGATCCATCAACTTGTGCTTCTAAAGTCACGGACGTTATTCTATCATCAATGGATGCATATATTCTCAATGAAAGAAACTTCTAACGGCAAACCATTGTACAAAAAAATTTGCGAGCAAGCTGTAGCCTCCAAATATCTCGCCTATCGGCAGTGGCGCAAAAATCCCAGTGCCGAAAACTGAACTAGGTTTGTTAATGCTCGCAACAGCTGCAAACTTATGAAAAATGAAAGCAAATCTGAGAATTAGGGATAAACTGCTTGCCAATCCCAACGGGTCTAGATCCATCTGGTCGGTAGCTAAAGCTATATTAGAATCTTACAAATCTACAGTTCCACCACTGCGGATGGTTCAATTGCGACAAAAGCCATAGAAAAAGCAAATCTACTAGCTGAACAATTTGCATGTCACTGCACAGTCGATTTTCTGGAAAAGACACCACCCACTATTCTCACACTAGAAAGCCGGAAACAACTTTTCGACAACGTCTAGTCAGACGAATTTTGAAACAGCTCAATATCAACAAGGCGTCTAGTCCTGATGAAGTGTCTGTCATCGTACTTGAAAGGTGCGCAAATAAACTCACACCAGCATTCAGTAAAAAGCAAGAATAGTCTCCTAAGTAACTATGGACCAGTCGAGAAACGTGAAGAGTCAAGAGCTGTTGCGCTTGATATTTCTGAGGTCTTTGAACACGAGGGTTGGCTGGCTAAACTTCGATGTATGTGGCTCTTCCTCTTCCTGAAAGAACGTTCCCTGCAAATGGCCACGATGAATATCTCTAGAATAATTTCACCATCAACGCTGGTGTTTTCCAGGGATCCATATTGTCCCCAACCCTCTTTTTATGTCAACGACTTATTGGATAAAACCAAGAATCCAATATATTGCTTTGCCGACGACAGCACCCTTGTCTCGCCATTGCATTTGGATTCCAGGCCATCAGCTGCGGCATCACCAGCAGCAAGCGGTTGAATATCTTAATGAGGATCAGGAAGTAATTTTGAATTGAGCTGAAAGTAATCAGGTTCAATTTAATGCCACAAAAACCCAGGTATCGGTTTTCTCCAAAAAAATTAATGCTTCCGAATCAGATGTAATAATGTCAGGTCACATGATTCCACTTTCTGCTTTGATAAGTTTGTTGGGGTTAAGATGAACATCAATATGTCTTGGCACAATCATGTCGCTGGAATTGCAAAGGCTGCTTCTCAAAAGCTGAACCAGTAAACTATACATGCTTCAACAACTTTTGATGCTTTATAAACCTCAGATCAGATATTCTTTGCAGTATTGTTCTGATGTATGGAGCTCCGCCCCTAAGCATACCCTGAAGCTGCTAGATTCCATCCAGAAAAGAGTCATCCGCCTGATTGGAAACGCGAACATCACGTGCATCCTTGATGGTCTGGAACATCGAATAAAGGTTGGAGATTTGTCTTTCCTCTATAGATACTTTCACGTGACGTGTTCAAGCAGTGACTTGGCATATTTGATTCCACCAAGAGCGATACATATCAGAGATACGCGACGGACTGTGGCTGCTCACGTTTTGACGTTCAACTCAGAACACTTCGAACTTCTCTGTTTAAGAACTCTCTATCTGGAGAACGGTGTTTATGTTTTTCCAGAAAACGTTTTTCCAAATGGATTCAACCTCCAGCGATTCAAATGCAATGTGAATCACTAATTTCGCACAGGCACCGCTCTAAGTCCGCCTTATGGATTTTCCCGTAGTCCTTGTATTTTGTCCTTAAAAAGAATCTGTATCTAAATTCATGGGTACCTATTCCTAGTAAATTGAATTCCATTATTTATATATGGCACCTTATATTTTGGACCTAAGGAACTCACTCTCTCAGAAGTGGCATTTTCGAAGAAACGCTCATTTATTTCTGAGTGGTAATGAAAAATACCCACCGCAGGCTAATCAAGCCGTTCGGAACAGATTTGTTGGTCAGTTTTACCTACGTCTGCCAGGGTTGTTTACGACCTGAACTCGTTAAGAAATGTTGTATAACAACACCAGTAGCTCAATGGGGCTCCTCATAATGAAGATTCTCTACACTACAACCGTTTTCTTCCCATATGCGTAGGTTTAGATGATGGCTGGCTTCTGTTTTCAGTATTATTTATAGCTCTGAATATTGATTAAATATCAAAGAATGATATTAATGGCCATAAAGTGGTTGATACCAACAAGTCGGTACTATGAATTTTATTGTTCACTGAGTTGAAAATCATAAACGTAGTGTGGATGTGCCTCAAATATTAAGAAAGTGTATATTTTTCATTTGGCCGTTTGTGATTATTTCGTTTGTGTACCGTTAATATGAAAATAGAAGTTAAATTTTTTTTTGAAACTTTTAATTAAGAAAAATATGCAGAAGGGTGATATCATCGAAAATCTCTTTAAATAGTATAAATACCTGAATAAATGGAATATAGAAATATATTCCATTCCATATATAAATCATGGAAACTTTATCAAAATTAATATTTTAAATAACATTGTGTGTAACGAACCACATCTTAAATATCAATCAGTTGCCATTTTTCCCTTCCATCAACTATAACTCAGATGGAAAATAAGGTAATACTTCTAACAAAAATATCTTTTCGTATTGTATTTTAAGAAGTATTAAAGGTATTCGAAATCTCATTAACTGTAACTAAGTTGATCGTTGGCACGAACCATTTTTCCACTATTCCATGTACATTTTGTAATTCAGTTATCTTTTGGATTTATTACTTAAGTTACTGAAGTTATTACTAATCACGAAAATTGTAATATTCTGAATATAATTCACAACTTATATTGCACGCAGCAAGCAGTCAATCAAAAACGAAGCAGATAATTTTTTAATTTTTCAACGAGAAAGAATATGACAAACAATTCTGAAACCCAAACAAAAGTTCAGCTAGTATATACACTCGTATTATGTACATTCTGTGAGAAAATTTAATGAAACGATATAAGAATTTCGAAGAGCTAGAGTAGAAGAAGAAGTAGAGATGAGAACAGGATACCTTCCGAGATATATCAAACAGTTAGGTGATGACGTTAGTCCCAAGTGAGACAGAGTGAGCAGTCACTAACAGTTTCAATTCTGGTACAGTGTGTCAGTTGCAGCAAAAAATTAAATTAGCATCAGATTCTTTTCATGCAAATCAATTCATAAAACTAAACAGTCTGTATAACTTTCAACATTCACAAGAATTCTCTATTCCATACACTTTTTAATTTTATTCCCTATCAAAATTTATTTAACAACATATATTATATAGATCTCAAATTTTCCATCACCATATATTCATTATTGTTTGCATGATGTCATTTCTTCAAACTCCCTTTAACAGTGTATAATTTGCTGAATTCACAAATGCTCTGTATATTTAACATAGCCCTGATACCATTTTTCTCCATATCGTATCTTTCTTGTCTCAAGATAAAAATGACAAATCTATGGAAAATTAAGTTTAATCCTGCCAATTTGTGTTGTGAATAATGGTATCAGCTATCAAATACTGGTAGTTTTCTATTCTATCTCTCTTCTAATCCAGTCCCTGGTTACTTCTTATCACTAAGACATGTAATGGTAAGGTAATGTTTTTCTCTCAATTCAGATCTGCGCATGAACAGATCCACTATAATGGATTTTCCATTGCAGTTCCTCAGTGCTGTATGTAAAAACAGTTGTTAATTGTATGTAGTTTCGAATACTTCTCCATCAAGCTTATTGACCCTCAGAAGAGCCCATATCCATTATTTTTTGGTATAGACACACTTGGAAACAAAAAGTATACACCAAATGATACTAAAAACTCGCGTTCTCGTAACTTTACGTCCTTGATTTTTTACCTAATTAGCCTTTATATACCTTTGTTTGAATCACTCTGTTGAAATTAGCGAGAACTTAGGAAGTAGTCTACTTAATTTCCTCAAGTCGCCAACTTGATCGGTAAAACGCTAGTCGAAAGGAGAGTTGCTGTTCTGGTGTTTCACTTGATACGTGAAGAAGTGTACTTCAACCATGCCACTGAAGATGACTGCCGCAGTTGCAGTTGAAACGTTTGGAGATAATAATCAAAGAAGACCACGGTAAAACCCGAAAATCAACAGACACATTGACGCCAGCCGTGAAAGCTTACATTCCTATACAACAAGGATATCGTCACTAACATATTTTTTCTTATGAAACTGAGCACTTGGAAAGCAAAATATCTTCGCCATAACATTGAAGACATATTCAACATCACTCGAGAATAACAAACGTAAAGAAATATTATCTCCCTTATATGAGGTCTATGCAATAAAAATGTCCATTGAGACAGAATATGTGTTTTTTTTTAGTAGTAGTGATTTGAATTATACTTCTTCAATTACAGAAGAGCCTTAAACAATTAGTAGCATAAAAACACTTAAATGGTAGAATGTACGTCTAATTTAATTCAAGGTTTTGATGTTGAACTATTACCTACATTTTCAGTAACACCCCAATTCATATGTATAATACCTAATAACGTTAACTAGGTGGGTTATTATTGCTTATGAAATAAATTATGAATTAGTAGTTTCCATGACAATAATTTTATTCACTTACTTGTTGTCAGTAATGCATCTACAATTTTCAATTTAAATATTCAAATGAATAGAAAATATGCACGAATTGCATAAAAGTTAACGTGTCCCGGCATGCCATTCCGTAATTCATAATAATTCAATTCAAACGGAATGTAAATGACCTTGTTTTCTCTTTGAGTAACACGTTTCAATAAATTTTCGGCCAATCACTTTATAAAGACATCAAGATAAAATACCATGAAATTCCGAAACGAAATCAATTTTCAACAGGAAATGTGAGTTCCACTAAACACATAAGTAGATTTATTTTTCATTAGAAAAATTCAACCACAAAATATTAAAATTCCCAGTATAAGCAACATCTGGTGTCATTAGTCATTTCGCGGCTATTTAGTTCTGCGTAAAATTTCGAATTAATGAATTCGGCGGCAATTCCAAAACGATTAATTTTCATTAATAAGGTTGTTTGTCTTTATATAGTTATGCCGACAATGGAACTTGGAAATATCAGATGACTTATACCTACTTTTTGTTGATTTTGATTTTGTTATGCCTGGCAAAATTGCAACAAATTTCATTGTAAGCGGGTTTATTATAATTTTTTATTATATTTTTTTCCAAACTTTACGTATCGTTTCAGTATCTCAAAAATGCTAACAGTTGCTCTTAAGAACACATTTTATTGCAGGTTGAAGCGATTAAAGAAACGGATATGATTATATAAATAAACCATATTTTTTCATTCAGAGAATTAATATTTAGCAGACATTACCATACTTTTATAAAACGTTTCTGAAAATTGATTGGATGATGAAATATTCATACGCATGTCACTTTCCGGGGTCGTACCGAAAACAGACAATATCATCATTTTTATCATCAAATGGACTTTCTGTACATTACTTCCACGAAATGGAATACTTCAGAAAGTCTGATTTCACTTCATGCGAGAATGAGATTGGAAATTCAGCTAATTGAGCTTTTGAATGCGGATTTATAGTTCACTAACGGTCAACCAAATGAGTGAATTCACGACTTAATGTATCAGACATTGCTAAATATAAACTTACTCGTCAATACCTAATGGGAGATAACGCTGTTCCCATTGTACACCTCTGCCCTTGAAAAAAACCATCATGAGTAATGAGTAAGCATGACAACCTCTCTTACAAAGACATAGGTGACAGTTCACGTTACCAAAAGCGGTTAGAGAAGATGGTGATATTTGTTGATTAACAAATTAAAGTCGACCACTTCAAACACATTTCTACAAAATAGTATTTTTCATGAGCATAAAATATATGCATTACGGTAAGAATCAAAGAACGAGTGAATCACCACTTGAGTTGAAAAATTGAAAATCGATGTGTTTGCAAGTTCATAAACTCAAAAATGTGCAATCTACAATTTAGAGTGAGAGAAGTGTAGAAAATGTTAAATAGAGTATTATTGAAGGAAAATGAGTTTCACGTATTATATTTCTAGAATGTTGATTCAAGTTTCTAAACGCTTCGCCAATATGGCAGTTTGAAGGTAACGCTTTCATTCGAATTGATATGTTACTATGTTAATGAGAAACAAACCTTGAAACTTTTTGAACCAGTTAACCGATTGAGCTGAAATGTTTCACACACGTTTGGTTCTCTTACGCCACATTTTAAATCCAATATGCTGTACGCAACCAAATGGCGGATTATCATTTTCCATAGAACCTAACCCTTACGATAAGGGTATAAAAAAATAAGAACTCTTTTTTATGTGTCGAGTTTCGGTATTTTTCTCACCTTCATCAGAACAATACAATAATAAAATTATTTTCTTGTGAAAACATGAATGTGCAGAACTTACTAACGTCAGAATGAAATATAAAACTCAAAAACGGCTACAAAAAACAAAATGATAAAACTGTTTCAGAAGTTCCAGAATGATTTGGTTAGCTTCTTCCTATTGATTGAAATCACTGAGTTTCCACAAGTTCTAAAGTAAAATAAAAAAACTCTTTGCATATAATACGCTCAGAGACTAAATGATTCTGTGATTTAATATTCCATTTGTTATGTATCATGTATATTGTATTGTAGCCTTGAATATATAACATGTGTTTCCACGACGCAACATGTATATCCACGGACTTGCTACAAATGTAATGACATTTTTTATTTTTTAGCGAATCGATTGCTGGCACCTGAATATAACTTATATCAATATTCTATAGCAAACAACTTAACTAGTTCTCTAAAAACAAGCAAAAGAACCCTACTGGGTAACAAAGAATTAAAGAACCAATAACGCTGACTAGCACTTCAGGCTAAAAGAAAAATAATAACTAGACACATAAAAAGTGACGTTCCAAAGGTATAGGAAAGCCGGCGCTATTCTGAAGACGAGCCATGTCAGTGACTGACACATAATATGAGCCGGGCAGTGGTCAATGGCGAGAGACCTCTTTAATTTTTGACGGCGCGATAAAAGGTATTTCAGTGTTTATTATTATGTTCTCAGTAGCGTTTTGGACAAAAGAAATTTCTATGATATATCAGACTCAAGTTTAAGTGTACATTGACCCCAACATGAGTAGATATCAAAGCAATCCGTGGTTCGCGATAATTTGTAGGATGAAACAGTTCGAATGATGAATACAATATTTCACAAAACCTCCATTCATTGTTTCGAAATGAACTAGAAACTATACATATTGTGTTCTCAGGAAAAATGATTTCTTGTCTTGTCTTGTTTATTAGAAAAAGAAAACAATGTTTCTAATGCAACATCTACCATTAGAGGAATTTAATGCTACGACAACCTAAGCTTCAATTACCTTTGTAGGGATTTTCCTACAACTATTTAGTTTACAAATATTTTATTTCTTTTTTGATTTTTATTTTGTATTATAAATTTTTTGTTAAAAAATTAACTTTTCATAACTGCATTATCGAGCAGTCGTCCAAAATATCTATCTGCTTGGGTTTATATGTTAATTCATTTATTTTAATTTTTACTTATCATTTTCGTATTTTCTCATCGCATATCATTGAAATGCTCTCTTTTCTCGAAACGAAAGTTTATTGCCGAAAAACAGATGAATGTTCAGAACGACAGACACCACTTGAGATGTTTCGAGTAGGTACTCATTGTTAACACTTTTATAGATTGACACAAGGAATTTGGGCCCAAGTGGTTGATCCTTTCTGACTATATCTATGACCTTAACATTTCGTCAGTAATAATTTTTCGAGAGTTACTTCAAACACATGAACAGATTTCTTGGCCGATGCATTCATTCTGTTCTGAGATTTCGGGCGAGAAATATTTTTTATTCAGGGGACTCCTTCGAGAACTAAACCCGCACATGATTCTCCTTACTGACCGAGAAAAGACATAGCATTCGTTACTCGAGGTTTCCCTGTAATTTTTTTACCGTGTTTTGTTGGTCAATGTGTTTTGTTGTTAATAAATGGCATTGTTGATGAACGCTGTGTTCGTCTAAATAATAATCAACCTATTACCAGTCTTGATACCTTCAAGAAAGTGAATGTGGCAAAAACTGCCAATATATAACGTCAGGTTACACAATTGCAGCCTCTCAAAAACTTTGGAAACTATTTAGAACTATATAGAAATGTGTACACACTTCAGCAACTTTAAATCCAATACCCTATCTCCAGAATCTGACACAAAATTTACTGGCAAGAATGGCATTTATTCGGTTATTGTTCATTTATATGAAGTTCCGCCCTTGAGCAGAATTTGAGGCTGTTGGATTTCATCCAGAGAATATCCGCCTTGTTGGAGATACCACAAGTGACTTTTTTTTCTTCTTCATTTTTTGATGAATTCAAAAATAAATTGCACTTCCACATTGCCACTTTTTTCCTGCTAGATTATGGTGTTTTCCGATTTGCTACCCGACGTTTCGTCTTCCGGCCACCATCATCAACTTTATTTTTTCTCATGGACGCTACATTGGATTCTTTCTGTTTTGAATGGAACCAGATTTTACTTTTTCAATGATGTATCTAAGATGTACTATTTTCAGAAATTTCTGATTTTATCAGATATCTCCGGATATACTTGGAATTTCAGAACTTTATCAAGGGCATATTGTCAGTCAAGTGAATGCGCAACTTTGCCCCAATTTAACCATCATCGTATCTCTCATGGTTTCCGAGATCCCAATGGTGAGGATCGGATTTGAAACACCCTGTATAGGTGAATTTACGGGAAGTGTTTGACTGACTCAACCTGCTTTTCTTCTCAACTCACCTCGAGATATAATTTTTAAGGACTCCTTCATTTAACGAATGACGTATTATAAATTCGTGGTTTTTTTTTTCAGAAATTTTCAGATAATTTATATCTATATTTAAAACTTACAAGAATTTTGTGCAACTTGACAGAAAATTGAAAATGTCGACCCAGCGATAGCTGCACATAATTAAAACCATAAGGCCACTTAGAAAGTTCATGAATACAAAAGGTGCCGCCAAAACGGTAAATATGATAGTACAGTGTGAAATACTTTCAAGAAAAGCCGTAAATCAGAGGAAGTACTTAAACTTGCAAAATGTTCTCAAATTATGAATCTGCACGAGTTGTAAAAATGGCTCATGTTTCTCCCAGACAGGTTGAACATATGCGTTACAAAAGAAAAACAACCTTATACAAACATCTGTTTGAGCATTTCTTACTAACAGAATAAAACTTGTTTTTCAGTTCAGGTCAACTGAGAACCATTCAATCACGATTTTGATTGAGGTTGACAATTTGAAATGGGAGTAGGGATCATTGTATACCTAGTCCAAGAAACGCATTCTGTTTCATTTTCAGTGTACTCGAATCAATAATAGGTGTCAAAGAAACAGAGAGTTATAAACACCATACTTCAGAGTTGTAATAATATGCGTGAGAAATCAGGATCAGACATCAGATAAGGTTCAATTAGTTTTGTAAAAATCTAATTTTAATATATTAATGTTGTGGGTGTTGTGTTGTTCATTTACCTATAATTTGAGAAAAGTGAACTACCCAGTAAAATTATTAATTGAATATTCTATATTTTATATTCATGAAATAACGGTTCCAACTAGGTTCACACATAGTTATAATTGACAAAACGTTACATAAACTTAATAACATACACCTGGAGAAACATACCGTACCTATTCCTTTCCAATGTTACATTCTTGTTACGATTCAACAGATTTGTTTATGAGGCAACTCCATCCGTCGGATCGAGTGTGTTTACAAGCTACTTAGCGTCGGACCGATGAGAAATAACAGAGCAACGGAAAGGTACCTCACGCAGCTTTACTGATGTGTTTGCACAGCATGGAGCTAACCAAACAAATATCAACGTATTGAATGGCGTTAAAACTCAAATAATGGGGTGTTAATAGATATCTCTCGTTTTCAGTTTCAATGCCGAATTGATACCTAGCGATAAACTATCTATAAACATAGGTTTTTCTATTAATTTTCTATTGATTTTTCTACGCAATGCGTATGATTATTTTACTTAGATATCTGTTTCAGGTAAAATTCAAAGGAGTTATGATATTATGTCCAGAAAGGATCCAAAGTACCGGGAATAGATATCCTTAGGAACCGAACACGTTCCACATATTTTAATTACTTGGTAATTTCAAGATCGAAGTTGAAATTACAAGATCAAAGTCGAAATTTCGAGTTCAAAATAGGAATTTTCAAGAAACAATAAATAAACTTATGTGGCAATTCAAAACGGCTACAATTTCATTCAAGTAGCAGTAGATAACAATATATCAAAGAAATCGAAAATTCGAATAAATTTCTATCAATTCGTATGTGGTAAGTAGTAATAATAATCAGAATTAGCCACCAATCTGATAAATTTTTGTAGCACAAAAGACAGATAGGGATTGAAAAATTGAGTGAATGAAATATCATCTTCTTTTTTAGTATTTTATAACAAAAAAAACAAACTTCACAACAATTTGGGAACAATCTTAATCTGTTATTACCCATAAATCTTATAAAATCAGTTTGAAATTTGACATTTTATATTTTCACTCAAACAAACCTACTCAACTCAAGCACTCTTGAAATAACTTGAAGTACCTACTACTTACTGAGAATTTGAGAGAATGTTGAAAGGAATGTTCGACAATAGGCTGGACATGAGCAAGCACAACAAAGGATAAAGAAGTTGTGTTACAGTATTAGCACGATGTTTTTGTAGATATAACTAGTGAATTAGCACAAAAGGATTTGCTTTGACAATGTCTTTTTAGAAAACTTGTTGTGAGTGAAGAAACAGACATCAATACTTATATTTTATTAAAACCCTCATGTATGGATAGATCAATTCAAATTGTTCTCACTTTCATAGTAATTGTCTTAAATATTTTATTGCTATTGTGTTCCTAAGTATTCTGTAATTATGTTATTTCGTTCCCAAAATACACAATAACAACTTCACGATAATTCCTAATAATAGAGAAATTAGTAGTTAGAAAAAATACTTTATTTCTTTATTCCTAGTAAACTTGTTTAGTGTAATTGTTGCTTTGAATAATACCCATTTATCCCTTTGATACCTAATAGTTTTATCTGTTGTTTCAAGGTTTGGGGTAGGTATTAATATTTAATACCTACTAATTTGCCCCTCATAAGAGTTTTATATTCTGAGCTAGAAAATAAGAACCTTGTTGACCTTGCAATATAAGAGTCATTGCTTATCATTTTCTCGTTGTTTTGAATAATACAATCTAATATGTTGAATATTTAACAAGTTACTTTTGTCAAATGTACTTACAGCTGTTTTAATATTCATGGTCATAGCAGGTATCTGAGCTCCGTAGAACTGACCAGCTGTGGGAGTCATATCAGTAAGCATGGTGACACTTAAAAAGTCACCTTTTATCAGAAAACATCAACGGGAAACCTGACTAGTCGCAACAAACAATCACACGACGCACTGATAAAGGGTATATTAGACTACTATTGTTGAAATCACATTGCTTACTGTTTCTCAGAAGGGGAACAGTAGAAAATCACCGGTTCCCCTTCTGTGCTAAGCCGGGATGGGCGGACTTAAAACCTGACAACCAATAGGTTGGACTGCCATTTATTATTGGCACCGCCCCTAGGTTTTTATCGCCGACTTTCAGTGCGCATGTTGGTTGATGTAACTAGAAATTATACAGTTACAGGGATGAGTTGAGTATATATGTGGCATCTATTATTTTGTAAACAAGCACTTTATTAGCGAAAGTAGTCGCTGGGTACTCTCTCGCTATGGTAAATCGTTAATGATCATATGGAAGGTGTTATTTTCGGAAGCATGTTTATACCATTAATGTATTAGTATTGTTATTATTGGCGGTGATACCGAGTTTTTCACGAACTAGCCTAAATTACCGTTAATGTTCCCCTCTCATTATAAATCGATAAAAATGATATTTTCGAACCACAAACAAGTAAACCTTTGTAGGGTTTTTTCTACAAATATGCACTTCTGTCTGTCTGTTTAAAATCTTTTTTTCCGTTATTCAGCTGATGTAGTGAAAATCACAATATAAGTATAAATTTTGAATTCAATTGAATATATTTATAATTTCATACCACTTCCACTAAGTATTGGATCTTTGGTCATGGAATATTACCAAACAATTACAAACAAATTTGTTATAAAACGGTAATTTTTCCGACCCTTTCAGTAGGTATGCCACGCTGAAGGACTTTTCATCTTATACTTTGAGTTCAGATACAGTTATAGGTAGATAATAATATTTTATAAGATTGAATACATATACATATACCTAAACAAGAAGAAATGCAGAAATGAACATGACAAGCCACTGAAGCTCATAGAGCTTGTGTATGACAAAAAAAACTGAAATAACAAACTAAATTAAGACGTTTTGTGTGTGATGTCAATTGAAATGGAAAAAAAATAAAAATATCATAAACATGAACCAGTGAACAAACAACATTACAAATTACTACATTCATTGTAATAAAATAATAAAGAACCCCTAGAATGTGTTTTCTCGAATATCTTCCATGTATCTATGTACCTATACTATGTATCTAATATATACCTATCCAACCCATGTCGATGTGTTAAAAATAACGGTTTGGTGTTGGTATAAAACTCCGGTAATATTCATTGACTTAAGTGACATGACATGACAAGTGGAATAATTTTCACTTTTTTGGATGTTATTGTTGAATTCAACCAACCATATACGTATTTTATTCACTGATAATTATTTTTTATACACCAAAACTTTGACATTCTTTTTTCTGCTAAACATTAGAACATACAGACTTGTGAAAATAATTAGGTATGTTGAGGCGAGAACGGTGAATGAAACGTGCTTGTCGAAAGAAAGCATTCCATAGTTTTGTAATGTTGAGAACAATGTTCATCTTGAGAATGAAACACATATCATCATCCATCTGTCAATTTGATCCTTCATATATTCAGTCCCAAATATGTACCTAAATTCCTGTAAAAAAATGTACAATATTCAAATGCTATAAGTATACCTATTCATGATGATAATAACAAATCCGCAAGATATAGATTTTTGGTTCCAATACGCTTTCCGTATTAGGAATCACACTTATCAAGGTAAGACCCCGTTAATCGTTAGCTTGCACAAGTTTCGACTCTTGAGAGTTGTCGTTCGTAGAGGGGCAACAGCTGGTTCACGGAAAAATAGATTTCAACAGATTTTTTTAACTACAACTTCCACCAGTGTTCCACTATAATAGTTTTGCCAGTTGGACTGGTGACACCATCAGAAAACTATACTGTTGCAGTGAAATGCGTGTTGGAAATGAAATATTGTGAAGATTTGTAATTATCGTCATGAATAGTGTTACTTATTTTCACCAAGAAACGGGTCAGTGTATTCAATAATCCAAATGAGCCAAGTATATTGATAAATGAAGGTCAGTACCTAGATTTTATTATAATTTGTAGGTATAGCTGTTGACGCGACTTAGGTCGCGTGGATTGAAAGTTGTAGTATTTTAACTGCAGAAAGTTGCTATGTATTCGGCAATTTTTGATTCATTCATATCTATATATATTTCACAAAAATTTCAGTCAAATGATTTACATATTTTTTAAAATCATGGACCAATGAATAAATCAGCTATTAAATGTTAAGTGGAGCTTATAACGTGCAACAACATTTTTGAAAACCGCACTCAAATTGACTGAGCCGTTGTTCTGTTCAGCGTGCGTCAATAAAGACCCTGCAATTATCGTTTCTGTCAAATATCTTCCGTGTACATCAATTTCCGATCAATTACACTTTCAATACTCGGCGGGTGACAAAAATTTAATTGCACAATATTGCAATATCGGTAACGGTAGAAGATACGGCGTTGTTTCAGTTAGACAAAAAAATGGACTTTTCAGAATGCAATAGAGCAGTTCAAGTGAGCTGTTTACGAAATTCTCGAAATTGAAATCGTCAATTTTGATTTTCCTCCTTAGTTTCTTTATTGTATAAAAACTGAACAAATGAATGGAAATTGATTATTAAACTATGCTACCATAGACACTAATTTTATTTTACTAACGACGTTTCATTTACTTAGGGCCATCTTCATAATTCCTTTCAAATATGGACTTTTAACAAATTTTTATGTCTCTTTCAGTACTATATTCATCAATGCATGGCACTCTACCCTTTTCGTGACATTTTTTCAATATCACTATTTTATATAGTATACAGTATAGGAATCAACTAAGTGATTGAGTTTCTACCTACCACAATGAAAGGGGCACGTGGATAAACGCAAAATAAACCTCAGCATGGAGCCATATGAACATTCTATAAGCAACAGAGGCAACTCTGCTGGAGGTGGGTCGTACCGCTGAGTATTATATTTTTTAAATAAACGCGTATTCCTGACATGTTAATATTCTGTATGGAACAAAAACATCTCTATTTGTCTCATATATTTGTAAGATAATAATAAACCATCATTTGTAGGTACACAGATAATTGAATTTCGTCTTGAGGTGAAAGATCTCATTTGCCATATTCATGTGCTCTGCTTGGTAGCTGAATTCGAACAACAAAACAGTTTCAAGTTCACCAAGCAGAGCACATGAATATTTGCTATATGAGATCTAACTGAAACGTCGTGATAATGTCAAAGGCGAACGGAGAACACGGAGATCCAGCTCAATTCATATATATCATAATCATAAAAGCACAAAC
>WOGP01000164.1:0-30297 GCA_015342065.1 Leptinotarsa undecemlineata
ACAAACTGAAAGAAAGTCCTCCTGAAACAGCTACTTTCATATAAACATTGAATTACACGAAAGAAAAAAATTCTTTCGAAACAAATACTTCTATATGAAGTTCTATTTGTAGATCTACTGATAGATCAAATTTATCATTTGTCAATAAACAAATTTAACTCAATTATATTATTTCGCTTTTTCGTTTTAGTTCTCTATATTTCATTCATAAAGTTCAATGAGTATCAAGTAGTTTCTTTTTCGAACATTGTAAGTTATTTATCAATGGTGATATCAATGATAATATGTCTATATTACTTCTTTTCATACGAAAAAATCAATAATTGAGTTGTTTTGTGATACACTGACGAAAAAATTCAAATTATTTCAACTCATTTTCATTGAAACTTTTTTTCAGGTAATCGTTTTCTACTTCAAATGAGTCTTTCGATATTTTCAAAACTGCATCTGTTTCATCATTCACCTGTCATTTTGACTTCTGACAAAAAAAAAAGTTTTCATATTTTTCCAGTGAATATGGCAAATATGTCGTGTTACTCGAAATGAAGATTATAGTTTTAGTGAAAACAATTTCGTGAAGAGCCTCAAAAGAGTTGATGTGTAAGAAATAGGCTGAAGAAGACAAATCACTAACATTATTGCCAAAAATTTGTGTCATGGTGATATTATCTAACGAAAAATATTTCTAATGGTATTGAAACACTTCTGAAGAAATGCTGAACAACAACAAACCCAAAGTGGTGAAAATATGGAGTGTGAAACATCGCATATACATGTACAATATCTAATGAATCTTCTCAAGAAGCAGCAAATCTTAAAATACCCGACGGGACCATCCTGGTTAGGTGCTGATGATCAATTGTCAGTTGTACGTCAGTTTAATATATAACCAAATTATCAGTTTTACTATTACAATGGAAAATGAACCTGTCTTGGGAACTGTTCGCCCCTTTCAATGAGTTCTTCATATGTCCTGCAGCTACAAACTATATTGACGAACACCAGAAATTGGAGGACCAAGCTAGTGATTCAAACCCAATAAAGTATTCCAGATTTGTGTCTTTAGAGTCAAAATTGCGAAAAATCTGTGAAAGGAGCTCCTATTCATCCCCGGTAGAGTCATTGTTGTCGGAAACACCACCTTCAGTAGAAGATATAATTCCTGTTTTGAAGAATGTTTCATTGGAATTCAAGTTAGAAAAACTAGACGACAAAATCCAGAAGACTCCAACTGAAACAGAGCCTGGCAAAAAAATTAAGGAACACTTGACGACACCTAAGATTCCCTATCAGCTTCCTGGGTACGATAAAGACATAGAAATCATCAAGGATTTTGCACAGTATCAGTATATCATGGAGAAACCTTCTGAATACGTTATGGAGGAAATTCTCAACAGATGCTTTCAATCACTTGAATCCAAATTAGATACACTTCCATCCCAAGTGAAACACAAACTTGATTTATCTTTCATTCTGGACGAAGTACTGAATAATGTGTTCGAGTATACAAAGAATGAAGTAATTATGAAAAGAGCTAGATTTTATACACAGAAAGTGTACCCAAAATTCTATGAGAACGCAGTATATACCAAAAAACCATCTGAGCGAGATCCACTTTCAACTGATGATGAAGTGAAAGTACAAAAACATGCTGATGCAGTTGTTTCTCCCAGGAAAAGACCCAGAGAAAAAAAAAATCGAATATGTGCTGGAGTATGTAGAAAACGTACCAAGAGGGAAGTGAAGCCAGAAAAAAGGCGCCGATTCGACTCAAAATATGGTAATGAAATCTGTACAGTTGACGAAGGAGATTTTGCAGATGAATCTGAGACACTGAGTACTGGAACAGCATCAATTTCAGAAATTGATGAAATATTCGAACAAACCTGTATGAAAAACTCGCTACATCTTTGTACTATGGATGAATATCTTGGAAAAAATGACATGAGAAGTCAGAAAGAATCTTCTTCTAGGAATGGAAACATCTTTGAATGTGTGAGAAAGAAAATATGTCCAGATTTCGAAGAAATTAGAATTACAAATAAAAGTTCTTATTGGTCTGAAAGAGTACCCAGCTTCATTTCAAACGTCTTGAGTACAAAAGAAGTGAAGAAGTGTCCAATTAGAGCAGGTTGTGCTGATTCAGGTAGTCAGAATATGAAGTTATCAGCAAGAAATGGCGCTAATAGGGGCCAACGAGACGATCAATGTTCTTTACAGAAATCTGTTAAAAAAAAATTGAGTAGATGCTCTCAGAATACATGTTCTAGAACATCTGAACAAGACACCGCTGACGTTAAACCACGAAAGTCGTCTCATAAATATATTCAAAAACAAAAACTCATCCCTTGCAGACATTCAGAAAGAATCAGCAATCGATCAGTGACCAATACTTCTACTGACTCCAAAGTATTCAGTATGGAGAAAGGTTGCAAATGTTCAATAACTATGATTAGTGAGAACTCCGAAGACCTGCACATGAAAAAGTCAGCTATAAGGAGAACAAAAAAAGTGAAGTCTGTGGTTTTGCCTGAATATACGCCTGAAGAGGATAAAGAAAACCAATCGGAACTATCTGATTATAATAAATATCAATCTACCGTTTCTATTACTAGGAATTTCAGAGCGAAAGATAGTGTGATGGTTCATAGAAAAGCTAAGGAGAGAAAAAATAAGAATCGATCTCATCCTTCAACTATCGATGAGAACTATGCTGATGATCAAATTAAAGATATTTTTGTCTCACCAGAAGAAAGAAAAAGCACCATCTATTTCCACTCCGATTACGAATATGAACCTTCTAGAAAGACTGTACGAATGCTTCCACAAGAAACCACCTACCCAGAAAATCTGGATTCTGGAAATCAAAAAGGGAATTCTCAAAACCTCCAAAAAGAAATTTCAGACGAAAAAACTCATGAAGAAACTGGTAGACTGGAACATGCGGAAAAGCAACAAGCTCCAGATAAAATTTCCTGTCTCACTAATATCAAAAAGTCATCTTCAAGCGGAACGAAAAAAAATAAAAAGGTTTTCATCGCTGTGGACGCCATTGAAGATCATCATGCAGATCGATTCGAATCTTCCAGTGGCGGTTCACCTTTAAAATCTGCCATATCTATAACTCGAAATTTTCCTGTGAAAGATAGCGTTCTTATCTACAAGAAATCGGAACGGAAGAGAAAGACTCATACTTATCCAAAGTCTGTTGTTGGGACCGACACTGACATACGTCCAAGAGATCTATCTTCTTGTATGAAAGCCAAAGAAGGGAATAACAAATCTAAACAAGAAATTGTTCCTTCCGAAGCAGATAAGTCTCCCAAACATAAATCTAGAAGGGAATCGGAGTCGTTCACGCAGGATGCACATGTGGAGACTTTGGATCATGAAGGTGGAAAAAGGAAATGTCGAGACTCTCAAATAGTATATCCACTCCAGAAAACTAGAGAGGAAATTGGAATGGTCAAGCATAAAGAACAAAGACGAATCATTCCAAACAAAAAGTTGAATGATACCCCTACTCGTCGGCATAAACCAACTTGTCCTAATTTTCACAAGGTTAATTCTAAAAGTTGTAGTTGCTCAATAGAAGCAGGTCATATCCATTCTGATGATTTCGATATGAGAAAATCCTCCTCAAGGAAAAGTAAGAAAATTAAAACCATCGTTTGCCCTGAATATAACCTCGAAGACAAAGGTGAAAGAGTTCATTTAGTTTGTACGAATCGTGATTTTCTGAAGAAAGATAGTACCACAATTTATAAAGGAATACACCCAGTAGTTTCTGATAGAACTCAAGTCGATAATAATTCAGTAGACCAGCAAGATGGACAAGTTTATCTAACCAAAATGACCAAAAAATCTTCATGTCGTTGTTGTAACACCCTTAGTGGACAAAATATTCATGAATTTACAGAGAAAATAGACCATGTCTCTTCCAAGAATTTCGATGACAAGTCATCCACAAGAGGAGCCATGAAGAAGAAACTGGTTGTTTGCACTAAATATACTCCTGAAGACATTAAACAGGATGGAGGAAGTTGTTCGTCTTATTTGTCAACTAATAAACAAAATCTTCACCTGAGCAAGAGTACACCTATTGAGCGAAAATCCAAAAAGAAGAAAAAGACAAATTGTCATCTAGGGACTTGTAAAGATAATGCTGCTGGACTTGAAATGAAATGTGAATCTGTAGATACCCAGATAGAAAATGAATGTGTAGGAGAACTGATTGTATGCAGTGAAGATACAAAAATAGTCAAGATTCAGAGTTGTCCTAGAAAGTCTCAAGATTTCAGATCACATAGTCTGCCACTGAAACTCACGAAATCACCAAAAAACGTAGAAGATAATCATGCTACAGCTTGCAGAATCCGAAATGAAAAGTGTCCCCTGAAAAAAGTTATCACGGATTTGGCCATGAAAATAACAAAGAAGGACTATATATCTTCCTGCACTGGAAAACTTTGTAAAAAAACTGATGATCTTAAAGAAAGTCATCTGAATTTTCCTTCAGAAAAGCCCAAAATGTCTGAAGATGTAAATATTCAAGTTGAAGATAGAATATACCAGAAAGAAACAAACAAAAAGAGGAAGAAATGTCTCTGTTGTCAGAAGAGGCGTAAAAAAACTGCTGCTGGCACTAAATTGATTCCTAAGATAGTCAAGTCTGCCGAAAGAGATGTACATTCACTCAGGAACAGATCTACTGGAATGAATATAGGAATCTGTACCGAAGATACTTGCCTACGAAGATCTAACTTTTCACTGGAGAGTATAATAACTATCAAAGAGAGATGCATTTCTTCTCGGAAAGTGTGTGATGCAAATGTTGGGAAGAGTTTAGAACAGATACAAAAAATTCTCAGTGACGAGGTGAGTGAAGGAGTTGAAGTGACCTTATGTGGCAGAAAAAAATGTCCAGCAACTTTTGTATTGAGTGAAGGCAGGTTAACCGATTCAGAAGTTTCGAAAGATGCTTCAAAGCAGTCAAAAGTTTCATTTTCACCAATCGCTATCTCAAAACCCTTCTCTAGTATGAACCTAACTTTGGGTTTGACGAAAGTACCTGATATGGAATACAATATCGAGATGATATTGAAGGAAATTATGAAAAAAATATTTCAGTCTGAAATAGATTCGACTTCCACATCCAATGTTGTTCCAAACTCAGGAAACTCTCCTCAAGAAAATTATGGGCCATTGCAGAACAGAACAACAAAAGAAGGAGTATTTCATGTATGCCAAAAGAAAAATGTATTGCCATTGAACTTTCCTTGTGATTTAAATTGTATTTTCACCAATGAATATCAACCTCAATTTGAAATAACTGTTGAGCAAGTTGCTAAATTTGTTGTGCCGCTGAAAGAAATCTTGTCAAAAATGCTGGAGAGGGCTATGAGATTATCCGAAATTGAAATTAGTATATTCGACAGAAAAAAACGCAAAAAACCAGGTAGAACAAAAACCAGAGAGATTGTTGTTAGAATCCTAAATTATCAGCTACTATTTGAAACTGAAATATTCAGAAAAGTTTCTCTAGCATACGGTAATATGAAGTTAACCTTGTGAACTGTATGTTTTAAAGGAGTTGAAGTTGGCAATAAAAATGTGTTTTTATACCTGGGTTATTTTTTCCCCACTGAGCACTGAACACCTTTTCATGGTAATATCTGTAATTCTTAAGAATTGAGAAAAAAGTAGCTCGCAATTCATTACCCTAGGCCCTTGAAAATATATAGTCGTTGATATATCAGTTATTTTTACATCTGGATAAAGCTTTGTGATCTATTTTATAAAAAAAATTCAATATTTTCACAATTCAGCTGGGCCTTTATGAGTATTATATTTTGATAGTCAATAAATATTTCAGAATCAATCCGAAGTTGATGAATGGACTGATTTTATGAAATACATTACAGCATCCATTGTTCAAAATTAACATTGGACCTTCGAGCCGGATCTGAACCAGTGATCTAGGTGGATATTTACTTTTACAATTTCACGACGTGTGTTACTTTGCATCGATATGCAGTATCTGTGTCTGTTGGAACTATTGATTATGTCAGTAACGAACCTAGAGGCGAGCAATGCAGAACGTTTCACTTGACATGCTCTTCGCATGATTTTGTCATGCTTGCATGCGGTGCTTAACAAGATTACAACATGTGCACTCTACGTTTGCACTCAATTCAAACAAGAATCTAGGAGTTCATGTACATAGTCCTGGGCGGGGCGGAAGTAGAACTGAATCGTTATCGAAATAACAAACGAATTCAAAAATAGCTGTTAGACTTGTACATCTTATAATGAATGAAGCAATAATCATATTCTATTACTGTTGAGTAAAGCGTCAATTGTACGACCGTTTCTTGTTGGATAAGTAGATGAAAGGATCCATTTCACAGCTTTGAACCAGATACAGTTTTCCTGATCCATAACTCATTATCTTCAAGACCAATCACAGAGCCAATCGTTGGAAAATCTTTGATCACTGAGCTATGATTTCGAATTTTAGAAATACTTTTTGAAATGCTGACTTTGCACGTTTAGTCGACGCTTTCATTACCGCTTTGAGGATTTTCTTCAATTATTTGGTAGATCACTGCGATGTTCCTCTTGTCAGCTCGTACTGCCTCATTTAAACTCTGCTACCCAATATTTAACTGTTGTTAAAGAAAGAGCAGACTCATCGAGAGTAGGTTCCAGTTCAGTTTTTATATTGGTTCGGCTGAGGCCTTTCAGATAAAAGTATCGTACCACATAACGATGACCAATTTCCGGTACTTTCATACAGGTACTTTTCATACATACACTTGGGCGCCTTGGGGATTTTCCTGTAGCGATTTTGTTCTTTCCTCAAAAAGAAGACGCAGCATTAAGTGAACTATACGGTTACTAGGTTATCCACCTCAAAATTCAAAACTATAAAATACAAACAGGTGGGGAATTGGCATTAACAACTGCGTCGAGATCCTCTGGAAATGATTTGTAATGTTGGAAAACCTAAACTAAAACTTCATATTTGTATTGATGCGGGTTGTTTTCAGTTATCACTCAATCAACTAGATTTTAAATAAGTAGAATCCAAAGTGAAAATTTGGAAACTACTATAACGAGAAGGCTTTGAAATGTTCTACCTCTCACGCGATCCAGAGTACTATTGGAATATTTTAGTGATACCCCCGTTCAAAAATTGCAAATGTCAAAGTCACAAAAAACCGAAAAAAATCTTCTTTTATGAACAATTATTGGGTTTCTGTGATAATGAAACAACTCCTGATGGAGGCTGCGTTAGGTCATCCTTAGTATTGCCAGTATGGTGAAGGAGAGTGTGTGTGAGAGAGAGAGAGAAAAGTAACACTATTGAAATTCACTTCATTTTCCATGCACAGCTCATAGTGGGTAGGTATGTCTGGAGTGAGTGGGTCTATTCGACCCTCCACCGCACCCACAAGGGTTTATTGTGGCTCATACCTTTTTACACTCGGCCAACTAAATCCAGCTTCTAAACGAAGCCGATTAGTTTGTATGATGAGTGTTCTTTCACTTCAGATGGTGAGAGTACGGATCTGCCGAACTCAAAGAACCAGATTCGGTCCCCAGCGGGACAGGCACAAAGTATATGCTCTGTTGTTTCATCATTTTTCAGAGGCGACACACACTCTCTTCCGACATTCCAAGTCATTGCATATGATGATTCTATTGCCAGTGACCTGTAAGAAGGCCTGTTAGACACCGTAGTTCATTCCTACTGTACCACTTGTTGAAATCAAGTTTCAAAAAGTGAATAAACGCCTCAGAGTGAGCCAATCCTGGAAAATTCTGACAGAAGTCCATAAATCTTCTTGCCATCCAGGTGTTCAGTGTTTGCTTGGCAAAGTCCAAAGCGATGCCAATGACAGGTTCTGATCCAATGGAGCCGCTTGCAGTACCCTCTTTGCAAGAGTGTCAGCAGCCTAATTGCCTTCCAGACCAATATAGCCAGGAATCCAGACCAGAGACAATCTGTTAAGTCTTCCTATCGAGGAAAGTGGTTTTTGGCAGTTTGCTACCAATTTAGACGTTGCTTGGTAGGAGCCAATAGCTTCCAACGCCACTTGACTGTCCGAAAATATTTTTATTGACTTGTGAGTGAGGTTCTGCACCAGAACCGGAAGTTGTTTTTTATCCATCTGTGAACCAACAACTATCTGCTCTTAATATTTCCTTCTCCCGGAGGAACCAGTTCTCTCTACTTGGGTGTATTACTTTATAAGGCAGTTCGTAGTTGACAGTTGGAGGCATAAAGTCATAGGTTAGTCCCAGAATGCTGTGACTTTCAGTGTCAATCAACAGTCTGTGGCACTCTGCATTGATTTGTGCAATTGGCAATGTGCACAAGTCTGTAGGCAGTCCATCTTGCCTCTCTCTCCAGTTAAATGTGGAGAGGAGGTAGATCTAGAAGGATCTTCATGGCCGCTGACGGTGTGGGACTGATGACACCACTGATAGCCAGAAAAGCCTGTTTCTGTGAGCCAGAGAGCTTCGCTTGGGACGTTTACTATAATGTCTTGAACCACTAAGCAATTGCATCATAAGTGATCATTGGTATAACAATCATCACATGAATCCAATGAACTTGTTTGGGACCCAAACCTCAAGTTTTCCACAAATCCTTCGACATGTCCATATAGATACTCAGGCTTTGTGTAAAACCTTTTCCAAGTGAGCTTTCCAGATGAATCTTTTACCAAGGACAATGCCAAGATATTTCACCTCTGTTCTAAATGGAACAGAGGTGAAATTTCCCAATTTTCTTCTCTTGGTAAAGGGTGTTAACACAGTTTTGTTGGGATTGACAGATATCTGCTCCCTCAGAAGCCAACTGTGAACAATATCCAATGCAAATCCTGGCAAAATCTATGTCCCGACGTGGATTTTGCCAGGATGACAAGGTCATCTGCATCATCATCTTGTAGATCAACTTTTCTTCTGTAGAGGGCATCAAGCAGACTATCCACCAGTTGCTACCACAGAAGTGGAGATGGAACCTCACCTTGAGAGCAGCCCCTGGTGACCCTGAACCTGATAGCCTCGCCTTGAAGAGTCGTAGTTGAAGTTCTGTTTATTAGCATAGCATAGATCTGGCTAGTTATGGTCGATTCTATACTCTTCCTAGCCAGAGACAATCCTATAGAAATTAGGTAGCGCATTGTCAAATGCTCCTTCAATATCAAGAAATACAGCAACCGCAATCTCTTTGTTGTCCAGGGATTGGGAGATTTTCTCAACAAGGTTGCTGCTGAATCTGTCGATTTGCCGGTTTGATAAGCATACTGGTGATTATTCAGGGGAGATGCATATAATGCTACCCTGTTGTTATCAAGAGTCAGATTTTCAGGAAAGTGGTTTTCTATCAAAAGCTCTAACGATTTTTACTAGAGGTCATCAATGTTCCAACGGGTCATTTAATCGACCCAATTTCAGCAGTCGGCTCTCTAGAGAGAATCTTGTGAATTCTTGTGCTGCGAGGTAAATCATTGATACTCTCACAGAACTTCCTCCAAGACTCTCGTTTTGCCTTGCTAATTTCCTTGTTGTATGTCGTTAGAGTGGTTTTATAAAGCTCCCAGTTACCTGCCTCTTTAGCTCGATTGAATAATCGAATAATAATCGTTGAACTTCATAGAGGGCACTCTAATTCGTATTCTCGATACTGAAGGGAAATAAAGGATCATATTGAAATTTTTTTAATGTAGAATGTTTTATTTCTTCTTGATTAGTAGTGAGGTTCTTTCATCCACAAAAACCCAGGCAGCAATTCAAATCCAATGTTTATCACTACTTTTGCACAGGCACCGCCTCAAAAGCGCCTTAAGGATTTTCCTGTAATGCTTGTGTTTTGTCTTTGAAAAAATTGAAATATTTCTTCAGTGCCCTATGTCTAAATACTACAATCTACTGCAAAAAGTAAAATACTAACTATACTAAGTAAATACTATTATGAAAACAAGTATGCTCATAAGCAGCAACATTGTTCGTGTCTTTTTGTGGTGGAACACACCACATTTATTGTATTGTACATATAAACGAGTAAGATCAGTTATCTATGAACTATGAACTATGAACCCTATAACTATAACATGTTTTCAAAATTCACGTAGAACCACTGGGTTCTACATGAACCCAGTGGTTAATTTTTTATCAAGCATCAATATGTACAATATTACATTTGAATGGCTGGTACCGTCAAATTTGTTTTCACTTATGAAACCTTTTTCTTCTCAAAGCAGCCTTCTCTGATAGTTTTTCTTGTTTCAGGTCGAAGTGATAATGAGGGAGAGGTGAGAGGTCGGAGTCGTAATACAAGAAGGGACGATCTTCGAAGGCATACATTGGGAGGCGACCAACAGTATTTGGCAATGGCCGGTCAAGGTGGCCCTTTGTCCCGTACAATGGATTTAGAGGTGAGAGTCGGGGTTGGCTTTAACGATACAATTTGGTGAATTTTGTTATTCAGATTGCAAAATCACAATAAGTCAGATGAAATTTGAAATTTGCCTCATGAAATGATTTGAAAATCGAATTCTGCAACAGTTTGATATTACGTTTGTATGAAAACAAAGAAAAAAACCGTACTGGAATATTAGGAAGTAACCAACCACCTCCTATTCTTCACCGTTTCCAAAATCAAAATTATGTCTTCCACAATAAATGTGTATACATTCATTTTCGTTAACATTTAATCAACCAACGGCGTCATCAAAAGGTCACCGTAATAAGATATGTATCTGTATAGTAGGGAGGGTGAGTATAGGCCCACAGCACTCAGACCACATGTGATCCGTTGTACATCCTCCCGAGGAGTTGTCCTCCTAGGTCATCGTCCATCCTGTTCTTTCCAGGAAAATGGACATGTCACTGGGGACATCTCATTTATATAGGCAGTAGTGGGCCAAGACTCGCCGAACACACACTGTCGGACACTCGTATAGGACATGCCTGACATTTTCATCGTCCTGTACCATAATAAGTTATTCTGGTGACCATTGCCTCAGCACTCAATGATTGAAAATGATGAAAGGGAAGGAAGAAACGGATGAGATATCCAGATTTTCTCTTTGAACTCCTCAGACCTTCCAAACCATACTTTTGATTTTTCTGAATGTTTTTGTATCAGATATATATCTTTGATGAAAACTAACCTGCAAGGCCTACTTCAGAAAGGTTTTATGCAATACCAGGCCGTTTCTATAGACATGCTGAAGAATTTGTGAAAAATCTGCGAACCTAGGACCAAAACAAATCTATCGGATGATCATACTGAGCAGCTCAGATGTACAGAGAAAGACTTGCCTGGCTAACTCTGGTACCATCAGAAACACACCAAAAGCTCTCATGGGAAATTTTTTCAATCTCCTTCTCACATCTTCCCTGAGAAAGGGACTAGTTGGACAGCAGTCATATTCTCAGTTGCACAAAACAGGCTCATGCGGAGCGTAGAGACTACTAGCTGACACTGCAAGCCTCATCATTTTGGAAATAACGTCCTCCAACTTCAATAGTCTCAATTCCAAGTACAGATGATTCGATCAAAAACGTTTTAAATTCTGGTGCAGGTGTTCAACACCGCAGACATGAAAATATCAACCAGCCTAGAGACCTATGCGACCATATTCCAACAGGAAATTGATGCCAATGATTTGTTGTGTCTGATTGGCAGAAACCAATTCCACTCTCGATGAAAATATTCTTGGACAGCCAAGCGACTTTGGGAGCTCACCAACTAACATCACAGCGTTTTCAGAGTAGAGTATTTTGTGACTGATGAATTATAAATATTATAAAATAATTTTTGAATACTTCACCACAATTCACAAAACAGACTATACCTTTCCAAATCTTCCGAAATGCTTTAAAACGATACTAATTGATGGCAAAATGTGCAAAAAGAGAAATGTCTTGATCTTATTTCAAACTAAGAAGGTATTCAAAACCCAGATTAATAGGGTAGATCTCTATTCAAAATTCTATGCATATTCTATGCATTTTCCGGAAAACATTGTTGGCATTTAAAAGTTCCAACGCAAAGTAGCATGAATGTAACATGGAAAGCCCCTTGAATGAGTTATCTCTCATCCTTCATTTCCGTTGAAAAAAAGGTAAATGACTTCTCCGCTGATACGGTCGAAGATTGGAGGTTCACAAGTACAAAACTTGACCTTCCCACAAAGATAGATACAGAAAATTATATCTTCGAAAGAATAACGTTAGGATTTTTTTTGATGACCTATTTTACTACATGGGCTGGAAAATCTCGGGCCTGACACATACATGGAACTAGTCTTATTGTATTGATCGCTTTTTGCTCTGTTTAAAGTGAGTTGCGCGAGCTCACTGTTGACCAAAAACTAGAACATTTTGGGTAGTGTTTGGCCATGTTTAAACATGACAAACCGGGATTTTTGCATCGACATGTGATATTGGGAAAAACGTGGATCTGATACTTCAGTCCAGAATCAAAACAATCGTCATCTGAGTGGAACGCAACTGATGAGCCTCGTCCAAAACCCCCGAGAGCACAACAATCAGCTGAAAAGATTATGATCTCGGTATTTTGGGATGTGCGTGTAATATTCATGGGCTATCTTGAGAAGGGAAATGCCATCAACAGTTAATATTATTAAGTGTCATTCGATCATTTGAAGGCCGAAATTGTGGAAAAACAAACCTTGTGGTAGGGAAAAAAGTGCTGCCTCATCAAAACAATGCACAGTGCCACAAATCAATGAAAACGATGACAAACTTGCATGAAATGGACCCACATCCTCCTCATTCGCCAGATTTGGCTCCCATCAATTACTGGCTGTTCGCAGATCTCAAAAAAATGCTCACAGTTAGGAAATTTTGCTCAATGAAACTGTGGGCTACTAAATAAACGCGTTTTATTTCTCAGACTCGGGGCTTCTCAGCCTAGCTTACATTTTTAGATGGAACTGTTGTGTTGATCATCTCCGGCATGAACATTTTTGGTTGACACTATGCCGGCGACCCATGAAATACTAATTTTTCATCCAACACTGACTTCTCTAAGGCGTTTGACAGGGTCAACCATAATCTATTACTACAAAAGCTACAGATATGGTGTAAGTGGTGTACTACTGAAATGGATTAGTAGTTATGTCACTAATAAGACTCAAATGGTTAGAGCAAATTATTACATCTCCACGTTATTCGAAGTAACCTCTGGTGTTCCTCAGGAGTTACCTCTCGGTCCCTTATTATTTATTAAATTTATTTATTAACGATATTATTCATTGCTTGCGGTACGCACTATTATTTACAGATGATTTAAAACTTTTCCTAATCATTAGAACATCATTGGATGTTCCTAGGCTCCAGTCAGAACTTGACAAACTATAAAACTGGCGCTCCTTAAATGACAGGGATTTGAATGCCACAAAGTGTCATGTCATGCGATTTGATCTGTTAATCAAATAACAGTCCTTGGGGTTGTCCTTGAGCTTCAATCTTCATATACCCACGGCTATCCATAAAGCCATGAAAATGCTAGGGTTTATCAAACGGCTAACCCACGAATTCACTGACCCAAATGCTATTGAAGCCCTTTGTTGTTCATTGGTCCATCCACACCTGGAGTATTGTTCTTCAAGGCTTATGATTTTGGCCGTGACATTTGTGTTAAAGGTGTACTTCGTGCACATATTCAATATATGCTCCTCCACTTGTTCTGAAATTTCTGTTCGGTCCGATCTTTTATAGTTCGGTGAGTTTTCCTGTCTGAATTGGTCCATTCTGGCCTCTCTCATTATCACAAGGTGTAAAGGAGGTAGATTCAGGAGTGTCTCCAATGTAGCTGTTAGGGTAGTTCTCATTGCTCCCGTCATTCCCAAACATGAAAGTCTTTGCACCTTACCTAGGTTATTGATGGCGGTCGCCTGCTTCATCTTTGGCCACCAGACCAGGGATGTGTATGTTATCATGGGTTTAACCACCATCGTGTATAGCCAATATACCATGTCTGGTTTTAGCCACCATGTTTCTCCATAGGTGCGTCTGGCGAGCATTAATGTTTCCTCCTGTTTTATTTTATCCTGTCCAAGTGTTAGTTCCAGGTCAGTTTGGAATCTAGGATTACTTTCACATATTTAACCTCGAGGTTCGAGACCCTTCGTTTCAGTCCTCTTGGTGAATTCTACTATGGTCGATTTGGATGGGCTTATGTTAAGCCATTCTTCTTTGGTACATCTTGTTATAATATTCAGGGCCTGCTGCATGCATCCCTTCATTACAATAATATATTTACCCTAGACTAAGATGACAAAGTCGTCTGCACAGCCTAGTGCTTCATACCCATTGTGGTCCAAGAGACATAATAGCTCGTCCATTACAAGGTTCCTTAACAGAAGATGTAGAACCCACCCTAAGGACAGCCTGTTCTCAGGGGGGTCCTGTCCGATTTTCTCAGGTTTCGGAAAAAAGGTGGCCCTGATCAGTCTCCAAATTTTTGGTATGTGTCCCAGTGCTAAACTTGCCCTGAGAATTATACACAATTTTTTAAAAGTACTTCCGGTCCTTTTTGAAGCATTACTGGGTATATGCCATCAGGTCCCGGTGACTTATAGGGTTGAAATGAGTTTACAGCCCATTTAATTTTCTCCAGATCTATCACCTTCTTTGTCATTTGCCAGTCCTCCCTGGATGCCCTTTTCGGGGTCTAGTTCTGAATTCGCCAAGGTTCCGGTGTTAGATTTGTAATTTCTACAAATGGGCTTGCTCTTAATTAAGTAAATTCAGCAACATATTGAATGAGAATTTTCCTAATGCTGCGTTGTTTCGAGGTTTATCCCCAAATATGCGAATTCAATGTTTCCGTTTACTCTGGAATACTTGTGACTATTGATCCAAGTAGTATGTTTAATTATCTCTGGGACGTGGAATATCGACTGCTGAGAGCTGTTTCAGTAGGTCTACTCCCAAAGGACTGACATTGTTCAAACCGACCTTCATTAATAATGAATTCGTCTACTGTATAATTGAAATTTTCCTGAACTGACTCCCTATTGTTTAGGTCAATCTTTCCATTACTGAAAAGCTCGGATAGTGAATTTGTCAGGACTTGGTCTCGCTGGTTATGAATAGTGGATAATTGTGAGAAAACCGAAGAGAGATAGGAAGTTGACGATTGTTATTTGGAACAAACTGCGGTATCAATGTCTTTCATGTTTGGAATCTTCAGAGACAGTTAGATTTGATTTTGTTCTGACCTGTGAAGAATTCAATGTTTCCAATTCATTTGTTTTGGATTCTAGTGTGTTGTTGAAAAAGTTGTCAGGGCAAATTCAAAAGAAAATTTGCTGAAAAATAAATTAATTCCTTACTCTACTTGTTCTCTGCTACCTGAAGACCAGTATTGACATTATGAACTGATTATTAGATTTCATTAGTTACAGCCAGAATGTCTTCACTTCATATCATCACATCTATTCGTTCATACGGTTTGGATATTGGAAATAATCGGTCCAGAATAAATCCTTGCGGCACTTCAGCCTGAATCGACCCCGTTTCTGATCTGGAAATAGCATTTCCATAATCGAATTGGAAAGATACATAATGATTTCTATTTTGCAGTTGTCCAAAATGAATAATATCGAATGCATCGAGTTACTCAGTTTACGTCAAAAATAATTTGAAAAAATCCATATAAATTTTCGAAATATATTCATCCGGAAATAAAAATTTTTGGAAGTGAAATGAATGTGTAAAGTGTAGGTTGTGAATTATTTGGTATATCAATCATCATCAATCATCTCAAGTATCGATTGGTTGAGAATTACTGTTTGTATCCAAAAATTTCAGGAAGCTTTGAAAATCTTTCTAGGTGTAAAGAAAAGAGAAATGAAACTTTCTATGTTTTTTACCAATTTTATTTGTAAATACCATTACTATAGTTATTCTTATAAGGATATTCTCAAACTTATACATTTATGTTTACATTACTTATACAATAATGGATAAGTTTTGAAGTTTCAATTCTATTTTTCTCATAATGATTTCTTACCACGTAGTAACGGTTATATCCATCAATTTACCTTCTAGCTACTTTCCGGAAAGTTAACCAAAACTTGCATCGCTTGGCTTTTTCTTCTTCCGTTTAGCTGTTGACACTGGCTACTATCAGGAATTGTCTTCGTGACCAATAATTACTATTAATGAAATGTTGTAGACTTCTTGATCCAACCTTATGAATCAGTTGCTTTGCTATCAGTGATTTCAAAAATCATTTAGAAATCCGTGGACCACCATATCATTAAATATTTAGAGGGCTTGAGCGATCATCAATATGGCTTTCGGAAACGAAGATGTATCGTAAGTCACCCTTATTTCGAATAACGCAATCGAGAAACATGGAGAGTCAAGACCTCTATATTTCTAAGTCTTTCACCGTATGTGGCATGAGGGTTTGCTGACCAAACTTCGATGCTATGGCTTGTCGAATCATTTTTGTGTATGTCTGGCTCTCCAGCTTCTTGAAAGAATGTTTCTTGCGAGAGGTCGTCGTTGGATACCTCCTGAACACATTCATCATCAACGCTGGTGTTCCCCAGGGATCTATACTATATCCAACCGTGTTTTTATTGTATACTAGTACTATTTTGCGGTAACGCTGCTATTCCAATGTTTTGACAGAATCCGAATCTACGAACTCAGGCGTGCGCAGCGTTATAGAACAGTGCTTTCAGAAATTGTTCTTACAGCGCTATCTAGTGGCGATTTACAGAAAAATTGATGGCCTTGAAACCTTATACATGGAAAATTACTTATACATGTCAAGAGGTGATTTCGAATTAGAGTGGAGGTAATCAGATTCAATTCAGTGCCACAAAAACGCAGGCATCGATTTTATTCAAAAAGATAGATGTCTCCGAACCGGATATAATAATATCAGGACAGACAATTCCACAATCATGTCGTTGGAATTGTGAAGGCTGCTTCTTAAAAGCAGAAAACTGTACAATCCCTAGCATTTTTTGATGCTGTATGAAGCTCAGATCAAACTTTTTTGGAGTATTGTTCACATGTATGATGTTCTATTCCTCATTGCTTATGGTTTGTTCTTGAAAAAAGTTCTTGTCAGTGCTTGGTCGCTTGTTTGAAGGTTAAACTGAAGTTGGTCTTTCAATTTGTTCACTTTCTCTATGACGTCCCCATTATTATTTTCAACTCATCTTCACCTTTTCTTCTCTACATGAGGTATCCATCTGCCACTGCTTATTGAAAAATATTTCGACGCTTAGTTCTCATAAAAATTGACTCTCTGAATGTTTAACATTGTCAGTGTGCAGTTTTGTTATCCAACTGTCTGACATCATCTGCATCTTTCCTTTATTTTCGTTCCTCTTACTTCTCTGCTTTCGTTTGAATATTTTGTTGCTTCAGGAATTGAAGAATCTCTGCACTTGCCATCGTTCGAGGGTTCACTAAACACTTCGTATTTCATCTGTACACCTGGAGCTGAATACACGACGGAATGCTTTTTCAGTATCTGTGAAAAACAACAAAATTGTTTTGAATTTCTTGTTGAAATCCTCCGTTGGAAGTGTAGCAAGGATATGTTCTAAGAATATCAAAAATAACTTCAACACCAAGCCCCTAGTATAACATCAGCACATAATAACGATCGAACATGACAATCACCTGCTCATTTCACCATCATCCTCTTCAGTTAGTCTGGAATTATGTCAAGGATCTCTCCTTAGAAGAGCCTTATAATTTCTACATTGTCAGGATTTATCGAACACCACTCGTACACGACCCAAACCTCTCTTTAACGTGCACTCTAATTACACATAGCGTTGCTCCAGAAATGGCAGTCCGATATTAGAACAATATTTACGGAATTCACCTTGCTGCATAATTAAATTATGGAAAGTTATTCCGGGATACGATTCACGAGTTTGGACGTGAGATACTCTATAAACATCCTTTGGAGTGCAAAGGATAACAGAATATTCAGTTAATGACAATGAGGTATATAATAACCTGTTAGGATTTGATGAGGATAAATTATGATGAAATATTAATATTAGTCCAGAACTTCCGAACTACAGGATGCTGAAGATTTGAGTTCATGAAAACTTTTTCTGGACCCTAAACTTGAAATTAAAAAAATTGTTACTGTTTAGTTAACATTTTATTCTTTGAAGAGATGAAAATTAGCAATTTCAGTTAGCGCTCGTTCGAATTTATCAATTATCACAACTATTTGCCATTTTGGCAAATCACTGAAAAAAATTCGGAATAATAAACACGATCATTATTATATATTTTCTGTAGAAATTAGGTTTGCCAGGCATGCCAATGCATAATTGACAACTGCAGGTTGTTTCACTATGTACATTGAATCTAACACGACTGTGCCACCGTACACGATTAATTCTTGAAAACTTGATGAATACGTTGTCAAACTCAGTATTTTGAATGACAAATCCGGAGTTGGAAATATATCGATACCACGAGTCCCAATTTTCAATTAGAATGGCCAAACGATGTTTTTCACACAGACAATAATACGTGGCATGCTGGACGAATGGACAAATCATCCGGTTTGTATGGTTAGCTGAATGAAGACTAATGAAAAATATTGTACACACTATATCATCAAGGGATTAATATAATTCGTAAGTGTTGTTGTTTTGATAGAAATAATTTATGTGGCAAACAACGTATTCTCGCGCAGCTAGTAAAATATAAAAATCGCTTCTTTCAAGTAAATTCAACTCAATTCACTTTCAATAACTGGTATCGTTTTTGATTGTGGAATCTAACAGACAATTTGTAAGACTGAGTAGAAAATTGTCAAATTACTATAGATCACGACACCGAATTGGTTCAAACAGTATTGTGGCACCTGAAGATGCTATTGTATATCGAAACACGTGTCGCGGTATTGTAAACTCTCAAGTTGAAGCCCCACATTGAAGTATGTTTTTCAAATATGCTTTCTTTCTCTGAAATACTCCAATTTCACAGGCCAACAAAAAAATGTTTTTGAAAACTTTGTCTACTTCAATGGCTGATTTTTATGTGCTGAATCCAAATCTGGTCCTAGTTTTTTTGTATCACCCATAGTTTTTTGAAAAATTGACTTATTTATATAATTTAAAATCTGTACGGTATATGGTAAAATTAAGGAAACACTATGTTAAATCACTATCATGGTTTTTATTTACAGTAGGTTACTTGAAATAATGATATAGTGTTGTAATGTACATTTCACTAGTCAGATGAAATTGGTTCATTCTTCCGTCCTCTTTTTTCTTTGAAATTTCTTGTGTACCTTTTCCTGTGATGAGTCGCTTGTTGAACTTCACGATGAAGTGACCAACAGTAGTCTCCCATCAGCGGCCCTTGTAACGGTTTTTCATCAATTTAATATCTTGGTGAAAATAGTTACCCTGCTCGTCACTTATGTTTCCCACATTTTACGGGAAGTAATCAAGATGACTGTTCAAGAAGTGAACTTTCAGGCTCATCAAACATCCTAGTTTCTTATCCTGGATCTTTTGCATTTCCTAAGGCTTTTGTAACAACTTATGTCGAACGTCATTCTTCGAATGTCGGGTCCTACAAAGACACCTTCTTCTAGTTTAGTCTCTGAATGGTTTGGAAATTTCTAACACAGATACTTGATACAAGGTACATCTTCAGGCAATGCCTTTACAAACTGTTCCTAGGATCTACAAGGTTTTTGCGGAGAATGTTCTTCTCGCCGGGTTTTAAAGATTCCCTCACAGGCCTGTTATTTCTAGGTTTTCATAGGTCTCTTTCTTATGTACAGAATGGTCAACAGGTATAGATGTTACTATTGTGTTATAAAGCAGCTTTCAAACAAGTTTTGGAATAATCAATTTTCTTTGATATTTTTTGATAACAAAATAACTACAAATATAACAAAAACTGCAGAGCTTTTACAACTGCGATTAGACCTTTTAATGAGCACATGTATTGGAAACCAGAAGGTGAGGTTAGGTTCACAGTAAACAAAATATCTACTGTGAACAGAACATTATAACGTTCCTTTTTCTGGATAGTAAATGTGTTTCAGCAGTGCTGCCAACTCTTCTACATCTAGCACAAATTATTTTACAATTTTATTTGTAGCACATAAAATCTGTTAAATTCTGTAATAAATAAAAAAAGTTAATATATTGATGTAGGTGATACGGTTTAATAAGTGTTATATTTGGGTTTAGCACCCTAAAAAACAGTGTTTCATGTAAAAAAGTTTTTTCATCGTTGGCCTGTATTTTTTTTTAATGTAGCGGGAAAAGCAGATAGCCAAAACCTTCCTTTCCCATAAATTAATCTCTCCTTAAAATACAATCCTTTCAATTCAAACCCTAAATATTTTTGTTATATATCGTTTAGGTATTCTCAGTGCATTTATAGGCATTTTTGCAGTTGATTGAAGAAAACATTTATTAGCGTTATTCCTTTCTCTTGAAGTAAACATAATGTCCTTTCCCTTCTTCTCTCCGCAGCAAATCTAGCCTCCTATCTTTCAACAAAACACGCGCCGAGAGTTATCATTTTGCTCTGGCGAAGGAAAAGTATTTTTGATAGACCATCAATTTATCGAAAGATTTCAAAAAATTGTACCTCTATCAAGAGATTTTTTGCAAATTGGGAATTGTTCCTCATATTTAGAAAAGGTAATCAATGTTCTTTCATTCTTTGTGAAAATGATCTTACCGTTTGGCCAATATGAAGTTTGTTTTCGGCAAGAACCACAAGACACTGAAGCTTCGTTTTTAGTATTACTGGTGCTACTCAAATACTTAATGGGTTTCCATCAAGTATCCGCAAATTTGAAAACACAGTTTTATTGAATGTTTTTTCACTGGTCACGTTTTAGCGCAAGCCCCTCTTTGCGATCAAACTTTTCAGACCCATTTTACGCTGTTTCAATAGGATTATGTAAATTCATCTCGAATTATACAAGAGCACGGGAACAAACATGACCTCATCAATTAAGAGTTTAACTAATATGCCGGTCAGTCTGAAACTCCAACTCCCTTCATTTCGTATTAATTAATGCAGTGTTCGTCGGGCTTTTGCTCTAGCGATATTGTCGGTTTTGAAATCCAGTCGTCTGAACAAATGGTTTGTGGCCTGCCCTGATGTTCAATAGTGGGGTAGAAGCGGTTTGAAATTGATTATTTATTCGAGTATTCGC
Organism: Leptinotarsa undecemlineata; assembly: GCA_015342065.1. NCBI lineage: Eukaryota > Metazoa > Arthropoda > Insecta > Coleoptera > Chrysomelidae > Leptinotarsa > Leptinotarsa undecemlineata. Next base: position 21,245 of record WOGP01000164.1, read on the forward strand.
GTACATGTCCAAAACAATGTGAGATGTGAAAAGTTCAAGTTTTAATCAGTGCTGTTACCAGTTTAACATGAAAAAATGTTTCTTTGAAGCAGTTCACCATGTCATTATTACAAATTTCAATGTTTTTTGCTGGTTCCAGAGTTCTCCACATCTTAAATGAAATTAGTGAAAAATGTTTATGTTAAACGGTTTTGTATACAGGTTATTTTCTGGGTTTTCTGGCAATGGCTTGCGGGTCTTTACCAAGTCCTCAGAGCCCAATGATCACTTTTGGTGCAATTGCCTGGTAGCCGGGGGCTTTACAGAAAACGGCCCAGACGAAACTCTCTGGTTTACAGAATAGAATTGTTCATTGGTGCTATTCAACATAAAGTCAAAATGAATAAAAATAAAATAAACTAAAATTACAATGTATAAAACACACTTATATTTTGATGCACTATTTCTGATGCATTATTAAATTTGATGCATAATTATAGTTATTTCTGAATTTTTTGTTGTACATTTCTTTTTTGAAATCGTATCTATACACTGCAACACCTCTGGGCCAGAATGTGTTTGTATAAGCCATTTCTTTTACACTATAGTCCATACCGATTTTGAAGCACCTGTTGTCTTTAATTTTTATCTGGGTATCAATCTCTGTAACAGTAATACGATTTTTTTATTAGTCATCACATTCAAATATTCCACTATCATATTTTCTGGTCTTTAACCTTGCATACAAAAAACAAGATTTTTTTGTCCTGATCTCTTCCTGCAAATCCTTTACTTTCCTCCTCTTCATTGATTTTTGCCTCTCTGATATAAACTTTATTTTGGTTCATTTTGTGGCGTTTATAAGTAATATTTTTAAAATCATGGTCAACTTCTGTTTGTGTCTGTGATGATATATTTTGCTGAGGGGAATCATCCTGTAGGTTTATTAGCTGATTCATTACATTTATTTGCTTGTTTTGGATTTCCTCAAAGGTAGTCATTTATTTGTTTTTTGTACTGGGGTCGGTTTTTGTTTCATGTGGTTTATCTGCCACTTCAATTGTTTTTGTGGGAATCTTTAATTGTTTACCATTTTCATGCTGAATTCCAAGATTTGCATTTTCAAATTTTGTTTCCAGTGCATCCATTTTATCTTTGAGCATTTTGATGACAGTTTCCTTATCATTAATTATTGTATTTTTATCAGCTATAATTTGTTTCGTAAGTTAATTTTCCTCTTTCAGAAATTCGTTGGGCAGAATTGGCTTCAGCTCTATTACATTAATAATTGGCACATCACAGCAAATTTTCACTCTTGCTGCATAGCTATTATGATATACAGACTCATATATATCACATTTGAGACCTGTGTTTGTATTTTTTTACAATAATTGCACGTTTTTTGGGACCGATCTGAATAGTGTACTTCACTGTCGGCCATCTTGAGACAGACTTGTCTGGCCATTAGTAGAACATCGTAAGCGGCTATGGAAATCGTTTCACATCTACCTCCTCTTCACTTTTTTCTGGAGAGAGAGGTTAGATGGACTGCATGAAGATTTATGAACATTGCCAATTGCATAAATCAATTCAATGCAGAGTGCAACAGACTATTGGTTGACACTGGAAGTTACAGCATTCTAGAAATGACCTCTGACTGTATGTCTCCAACTGTCAACTACGAACTGCCTCATAAAGTACTGTTTCCGAGAAGAAAGGACTGATTAAGAGCAGATAGTTGATTCATAGATGGATCAAAAACACCTTTCGGTTCTGTTGTTGATGTTTTCAGTCGTACACTCAGGACAGAGATATCAACCTGCCTAGGAACCTCTGCGACTGTATTTTAAGCGAAAATTTACGCTATTGAATTGTGTGCGGAATGATACAAAAAATCCAACCTCATACACAAATCAATGAAAATATTCTAGGACAGTCAAGTGGCGTTGGAAGCTCGTGGCTCCTACCAAGCAATGTATTCGTCCTGGTTCCGATGTAGACCGACCGCAGCTACACGGAATCCGATATACTCCTGGCGTTGCTAAATATTCTCTGGGGTCCTTCGCTAATCTGAAACTTTGCCTGATGGTTTTTGTTGGCCAACATATTGGTTCTATGTCGTGTTTCACTGTGAAATTTTTGACATAGTGAAGAAAATCTTTTCCATTGACTGGCTGTTCTCTCTCTTGAGTCGAATGGACCGCTCTCGCTGTACCCATTACGTTTGAATGTATTTTTCAGGTGACATAGTTCTTCAGGCAGACCCACTCACCCCTGTCTTTTGTTGTGGCTGGTGGTTCAGGTTTTCATTCAGGTGTATCTGTCTGCGTGCGCTGATTTTCTGTACGGTGGCCCAGTGTACCGTCTTCACGTTTATTCACAAGAACATCCAAAAAGACTAGAGTCTTGTGAATTGGAGTTTTGGCTTGAGCGAATTGGGATTTAGGTAGTAGAAAATCTGTTCCTCCGTATCTTGCCATATTAAGAATGTGTCGACATAACGTAGCCAATAACATTGTTTCACAGCCGCTTGCTTCAAGGCCCGTTATTCGAAATTTTTCATAAAAATGTTTGCCACCGTCGGCATCCAATGCAATACCTTCCGTTTGTTGGTAAAACACTGAAAAATTCATAGTCCAACATACATATGGCGCTACTAGTATTGAATCTATATGATCTTTAGTAAACCCTAACCTTCAAAAGAGGCGTGAACAAATTTCACAGTTGTCAGATTATTAGTTTGTGAAATTGAAGATTCTGACTGAAGGAATCAACTTTTATAAGTTTGAATGATGTGGATGAGAATGAATTTCTTGTGTTAATGAAGCATTGCTTTTTGTCAAAAAATACTATTGAACTCACGGCTTGGGTTGATGCATAATCAACCATTGGGATCAGCAACGAGGACGATGCATGTAGTGTACGTCCCAAAGTCTGAGCCTTCTTTGGTTTCTGAGTCGTAAGTATATTTGTGTATTGCATGTATCATCTGACTCTGTCTTCTGTTTTATTTGTATTTTGTAGGGTTTATTGGACACAAACCTGGGTTCAACTGCATCACTGGTTGCCTGCAGCGGAGATTGTGCAGTAAGCGCCTCTCGCTATAGGCCCAGCCTCAATTGCCTCATTTCTACTTCGAGATTCACACCAGCCATGCGCAATCGTAACATTGCCATTAACGCAACCTCCTCAACGTACAGGTCCAGAGGGGTCAGACCCGTGATTAATTCCATTGCTGCGGTTGGTGTTGTTCTCATGGTTCCTGTGATGTTCAAACAAGCCAATTATTTGTTGCTTGTTGAACAGGCTTGTTGAAATTTCGGTCCCCATGCAATGGCTCCGTACGTTAATGTAGGTCTTATTATTGCAGTGGAGATCCAGATGACCACATGGGCTGAAATACCCCATGCGCATCCCACTGTCCTCCGACATTCCTCATAAGCCAAATATCCTCTTTTTGCTCTACTCTGTAAGTGATAGTTCCGTTTTAGCTTCCTGTCGAGGATAGTACCAAGGTATTTCACCTCTTCAGAGAAGTTAAGTTTGCTTTTAAAGATTTCGGTAGGTTTTAAGTCCGATAAACTTCTTTTTCTGGTGAAAAGGTTTTTTTGGGATTGATCGACAGTAACTGTTCCTTTCACCACGTGTTGGATAAATCGTGCAAAAATATTTGGGTATGCGAAAGCTATAATCAAAGTGGGGGCCTCGCAAACTCACAGCTGATCAAAACCAATAACGAATTTATAATGCTGAGCAGTGTTTAAAGCTGTTCCACTATAAAAAAACCTATGGTTCGATGGATGTGGCAATGAATGAAATATGGCTTCCTCATTTAACACCAGAGTCAAAACGATCGAAATCTGAGTATACTACGTGGTGAACCGACTCCAAATCGTGCAGAGGGCTGACAATCAGTATTTTGAGATGCGCTTGGTATGATTTGCATCGAATATCTTGAAAAGAAAAACACTGTCAGCAGCGACTAATACATTTGAAGAAAAGTGGAGGGTTTTTTCATCAATTTAATGCCCAGTGCCGACAATCAATGAAAATGATGGCAACATTGCAAGAATTGGGCTTTGAATTGCTTCCACACCCACCGTATTCGCCAGATCTGGCCCCTAGCGAATTTCACCTGTTCGCAGACCTCAAAAGAATGCTCGCTGGAAAGGACTCTTCCTCCGACAAAGAGGAGGTAATCGTCAAAATAAAGTTTTTTCTCTGTCAGCATACGAACTCTCCAGTCCAATATATTTGAATAATGTGTCTTCAGTTATTATATTTTTGAATGTATGCTCTTATTGGAATTGTTTGTTATTCAGGTTATAGAATTCATTCAATTTAAGAATCGATATTATGTTCCTATATCGATGCATTCAGCTGATAATATTTCAGGATATCATGGATTCATCATGCTGTTAGCTTCCACGATATTGCTAAATAACAAAGTTTTTCGTTCAAAAATGGAAATTTATTGATGAAATTTCAAGGTCTGGTGGGTTTATTATCGACTATTTCTCTCACTAATATTGAATTTCATTTTATCAGAACAGTACATCATTTATCAAATTCCATGAAATTGTTCCACTGGCTTTTGTATTATTTTTACCTGTGATGTAATTAGAATAAGGCGTACCTCCCTACAGGAATCAAGTTCGCTTTCATAAATCACTCCATACGTAATCGAGCAATGAATAATTCGATTTCATCCCCCTGACTACTGCCCTAATTAGAAGCCAACGGGTGGAATGTATCCCTGTCATGCCTTTGATAACCCCGGATTTCACGCGGTTACCGGAATAACGATGAAAACGTGTAACAAAACGTTTGTTGGCTCAAACTAGGATCAAACTGTTATTTTATGTTTTTGCGTAATTGAATGTTTGACGTTTTACCATAATTGAATTGTTTTCAATTGTTATTTATTATAACGCTCAAATTAAACGATTAGCATTAACGTCTATTGAGTCATTTTGAATATTATTTCAATGGTCACCAATTGATTCATAGAGTTTTATTGCTACTGTTAGTAGTAGTTTCGTTCTCCTATAGGATAATTTTCCCAAGAGTATACATTTTTTATTCGTTTCATATTTTTCAGGAATCAGTTTTTCAGTAGTCGAGTTTTCAACTTTGAACTTTCTGTTTGTTTGAAATTTTGGGGTTTCAATTTGGTGATGTAGTTTTGGCAGAATTGCACTTTTTTATTCATTCAAGTTTCACTGTTTCATAAGTACATCATATGTACTTTGATATACTCTTTTAAAATGTACTATGTGATTTCTGTATTAATTTATTTCACGTAGAAAAGAAGGAGTGTCTTTCAAAACAGCTATATTTGTTCATCAATTCGGAATAATCTTTTTGAAAACATATTTCAACTGAAAACATTTCGATCAGATAGTTGTTGATTATATTTCAGTTGGCAAATTCGTAGAACGACTGCATGGATCCTTTCCAAACAAACTGCTATCTCCTCTTCATTATCGACAAGGGATCATATCAAACCACTCAACTTTCCAATTATGAACAATCCGATTCATCTGTGAAAATCCAGATTCTAGTCCAGACAGGCTCGGATGCTATTTCAACTGTCAGAAACTTTTTTTATCAATGAAGTGAATCAGGTCGTTATAATGTAGTCTGAAACTCTTTTTGCGATGCATTTTTTTTATGAAACTACTCACACCACCCTTCTATGTGCGTCCTTACTATAACCAACAGGTTCTAGTAAGGACTCAGTCTTTTCTTTTCGAACTACTCTCCGGTAATCACTAATCAGCTATGCTTCGCTAGAGCCTTCTTTGGCAATGTGTGCAATACTTCATGTTCATTCTGCCTTTTCCTTCAGAAAACTGTGAGGAGGGTAGGTCTAGGGCAATTCTAATGGCCACTGGAGGTCTGGTTGTGTTAGCAACAGAGATAGCTACACCTTTCTAGGTACACCATAGAATTCTGTTTGTGTCGTTTGGTGTGAAGTTTTTGGCCACCAGTCAATGGCTCTGTGGTAGATCATATGAGTAAGAGTCTATCAATCATCATATATATCCAATGGATTTGTTTGGGCCTGAAGCTCTAAGTTTTCCACAGCTTTTTTGAAATCTCAGGATACTGTGTTGTGTAAAACCTTCACCAAATGCAAATTTTATATGACTGTTTTATCACACTCGAAATGGAGTAACCTCACCATTGAAGAAGAATTGAGTTGAATCATCTACATTACTCGTTCTGTCGACGAGGACTATTTCAGATTTGGTAGAGTTTGCAGACATCTGCTTACCAGTTGTGAAACTCTCCCAACACTCTCTTGATGAATAGCAGGCTACTTCTTTCTACGTGGTCATTATCATGATGACAAGGTCTTTATTCTATCAAAAATATAAAGCGAATTACCTGTCATGAGTAACCACAGAGAAAGGGATAAAACGATATCTATGCAAAGCTTGCAGTGCTTCCAAATTGGGGTGAAAGTAATCAGGTTCAATTCAATGCTAGGAAAACCCAGGCATCGGTTTTCTCCAGAAAGATGTATGTCTCCAAAACCGGACATAAAAATGGATCTCTCAGATCCATAATGTCTTCAAAAGTCTATATTATATATAAAACTTGTAAAAATGTAACATTTTCAGCTTTTCAAAACAATCAACGTTTGACAACATTTTTCAACAACGTTTAGCAAACTTTTCAAACCAAATTTCTAACCCCTTTACTGACGACAAGGGTTCATAGCATTCGCTAATAAAAACCACTCAACATTCCAGTTATTTAACGGAAATGTCAACAAACAGCATAATTTCTCTTCCGCCCCAGCTGGAAATGACCCCTCGCTCAATCCAGCGCCTGAAAAAGAAAAACTCGGGAAACGCCGCGAAAAACCAGCAGCAATGCGATTTATCCGCGAACAATACAAATCCTAGCTCGCATCGGAGTTCAAATCGGAGTTTAACTAGTATCCGGCAGGCTCGAACTTTATTCAAACTGTCAGAAACTTCTTTTCCGCTGGAGGAGAACCAAGGCGTTAATCTGAAAATTATGTTGCATGCTGCCGATCAGATGATTTCTACAAGAATAAGGAAGGTAATGGAATGTTTGGTGTTTTGTAGTTAGGAGTCGACTTGGGAATTTTGGTGAGTTATGAAAAAATATTACGTTTGATGCATATAGGGTGGAAGTGATTCGGTTCTCACGTTTGTGGAAAATTATTTCAGATACAGTTGGGACGATGAAAGAATGCGCATACGTTACCATTTTGTGCATCCGATAGGTCCAAAAATTGGCTCAAACTGATGAGAACGAAACGATAATAATAATAATAACAGTGGCGTTTATTCAAATTTATTTTTTCACATGGTTTTTAACATTAATCTAGTGTAATTAGTGAATGAACAAAGATAAATATCATTTAAGACCACACAGTGACGCATGCGCCATCTCATTTCTTAACTTTGGAAACTTATTTATTCATTTTGAGGTTTTTTGTTGAGAATTGGTATGAGAAACAGTTGTAAATATGTTAATATCAAAACATACTTGAACAAAACATTATAAAATATGAAGTATACAGTAAAATCATATGAAAATTTTAATATAAAAAAAGCAGGTTGGGAATAATTTTTTTATAATTGATTGAAACATCAGTTGAGCACAAATAAGGTTCCAAAATTTTTTTATTGAAATGGATAAACATATTTGTTGGTACAAAATCTTTAGTTTCACTGCGGGTATTATAGTTGTATTCTGTTTGTTGCAGAATATGATTATTTTTATAAGTATACATATATTAACATATTCTGCAACTGTAAATGTAAGTATATATAAGTATTATAGTTTTTCACAAAATTGCTTTAATTTTTGAAATTCACTCAAAATGTTGTCTGGCAATTTGAATTTTTCAGTATGCAAAAAATTAGACAGCACAATTTAGGATTATCAGTAATTTATACAAGTCTTTAAGATGGAAATCTGCGACCCTTCAAACAAGTTTTCGGCAACAGTGTAGAATAACAAATCACTGAGACACAATTCTGTATCATATTTCTTTGTAGAACTGCTTGTTCGAAATGGTGTATTTATATGCCTTTTGTTGTAGTTAGAATAAGAAGGTACACATTGATTGTTTCCATCTGATAATTTTTGAATGTTCTTAACAATTTCAGTTTTGTTTGTAAGTGAATCGTCTATATATCCTTCAGCAACTTTGGTAGACTTCCAGCCACCGTGTGACTCCAAATTTGTACCTAATTATCATCATCAGGAAATAACGCTGAAGTTTGAGGAATGCCTCTAATTTACTAATAATCTATTATGTGGAGTATGGGATGGCCGTGAAGATAAATATTACCTGCTGATTATTCATTAGCAGGTTTTTTGCCTAATTACATTAAAAGTTTCCTCAATATGTGTTTTGGAATCTTTTATTTTCACAAGCAACATAGCTTCCTTGTCGTTTATTAGATCAATAGACAATTTTGTTAGTTCTTCCCGTTGACACGCATCGGCTAAACCAATAATAGTTGATACCTGGGAATGAAGAGAATTAAGTTGATATTTTTATATTCTACAATCGTAATAATTTGTTAGAATGATAAGATAAGTTTCATCATTTGCTTTCCTAATGCATTTAGTAATCTACTCGCTGTTGAAGACTTCTGATTTCTTCACGATATAACGAACATTATTTTTCTAAGGTTATCACCTTCAAGAAAGTGGCTATGTTCACTTTTTTCAATATGGATTACATGGTCCACAAGGTAAGGGATCTCATAGTTTCAGATTTTTGGACCAAATAAGCCAAATTTATATCATCTTTAATAGATTTGCACTTTTTCAAACTCACTATCGCTGCTTTTCATAGTTTATTGCGATAATTGCGAAAAAAAGATGCGAATTTTAAAATGTCAAAATGTCAACTACTTTCATTTCAAGTAGCAGTCCCTGCTATGATAATGACCAATTGCTTTCATCAAAATCATACCTATCAATCTTTTCATATTAACAATGGCAACTACGGTGTGATTCTTCCAGGCCTAGTCCGGGTCTTTCGGGATTAGGACGGAAAATGCTGCTGTCTGAAC
>WOGP01000165.1:0-30280 GCA_015342065.1 Leptinotarsa undecemlineata
AGAAACAGAACAGAAACAGAACAGAAACAGAACAGAAACAGAACAGAAACAGAACAGAAACAGAACAGAAACAGAACAGGAACAGAACAGAAACAGATAGATACGATAAAAATGAAAATATAATTCAAATAAGCATAAATTGAAAAAATGAAATTAAGCAGCACCAATGGAAAATTTTTGGTATGAATACCAGAAGAAGAAATTACTTCCATGTTTCCTTCAATTGTCTCAGATATATAAGTAAACCACAGTCACTTAGGAATGGAAATATTCAATTTGTAACCTGATTATGCGAAAGACTATAACGATGTTTTCTGTAATACGCAGAGAGTGGCCGGACAGAAACGGAAAGAGGCATTTCTCGTACACTGCAATAATATTTTCCAAAAACCCAGCGACATGTCGATTTTGGAGTGAAGGGAGACCCTTTTTTCCGATATTTTGGATCATTTCACTTACACACATATTTCACAAATTTCATATTTCAAGGGCAATGAAGTCAAGTTAGATATTGTGTTGAAATTACTGCAATGTTCTATACATCAATGATTTATATTATTTCTCTCTTCGCATCGTTTTAATTGTTGCATTTGTCCCATGAAATAAATGGTACAAACACATGAAGAATGTTAAATTAGAAAATTCCATTATGAATATCAGTTATAAGCATCAATTCGTAATGTGGAAAAATTCAATTCGATTACGGAAAATGGTAGATTTCATCTTGTTGTATTTGATGAATAATTAATGCACTGTTTGGAACCTTTGGTGTAGTAAAAAATATTACTGGAGTTTTTCCCAACACCAAACCGTTATTTTAATACCTCGACACGTGTTTTGATCACCAAGTGATCATTTTTTAGTGGAAGATCAAACACAACTTACTTACAATGTTATCCCCTTTTATATCATAGATACCTCTTCTAAGTACCTGCGTCTTATCTGTTTTAAATCAATTTCACAATATTGCCTTATCTACTAGTCTCAAATTAATTTTACACTGCGTCCTTATGTAATAGTGAGGTAACTATTAAAATATTATTTTAACAATCCATATAGTATACTATTAGTTATTGGTGTTATTTATTATCGTTATCGTTATTTATTATATTATTATGTTCACTTATTTCTACACTCTCATAGGCATCGAGATTCCTGTTGTTGTTAACTTGTCTAACTAATCTGAATGAACTGAAAAAACAGTATTTATAAAATATCACAAATATCCTTACACCAATTTGGTTTTGGTTTGTAGTAATGAGGTGCTTATGCAGCTTGAACTAGACTGAAATTATTAGGTCCAGTAGTGTCTCAGTGGGCACACTAGATAACAATATTGAGAAAAAAAGAATACCACTGACTCTTTTCATGGTTTATTATTTTCCCAAATTAGGAAACTTTTCCGTTGCTTGTGTTTTTTCATGTCAAGCTTCGTTTTAGAGAAAAAAATTACCCATCGACAACATAAAATAAAAACCGAAAGTAAATAATGAACAATTTTGACGTTTCTTTGAAGGTGGTTGACAATATTTCGTGGTCCATTTCATTAGTTCGGACTTCCATTGTCTAATATGATATGAATTGATTTGAAATTCCTGAAAGAATCTTTAAAAAATTAAAAAGATTAGCTGGAAAATAACAATTATATCAACCAAAAACTGAAATCACAATGAAATAAAATACAAGCAACAACCAAGAAATCAAAAAAATTTAACTATAAACACGAGATGAAAATTAAAAAATCATCAACAAGAAATGAAACTTAAAAATCAAAGGGTTCCAAACCAAGTTATTTCACGATGTTTCGATTGACAACTACAATTTTCACTGATATGACAATAATATCACGATCAGCTGGTCTGCAAAGCAGGTGTTCATGATATTCAAAGTGGCTTCAATGGTTTTTTCTCGAAAACGAAGCTAGATATGAAGAGAACATAAGCGATGAAAAAGTTGTATTTTGAGTTTGAATAATCTAAAGAAATTAAAAACTACAGCAAGTCAGTGGCGTACTTCCTTTTCCAATATTGTTGCCTGTGGTGTACACTGAGACACCACTGGACCTAATAATTTCAATATAGTTCGGGCTCAATAAGCGCCTTATTACTTCAAATAACTATAGCAAATTTCAACTGAAGTGGAGTAAGAATATTTATCATATTTTAAAAATACCGAATAAACGTCAACTCAGAAATGAATGAAAACGATCTAATGAATCATCCCCTGAGGTTTCGTACCGTAGTTAAGAAACGCCCTATATATTTAATTTTTTTTTAGAAACAAGCTATATATTCGTATGACTTCTGTGATTTTTTAAAGCTCTCCAAGTAGTCAATGTATATCTCTGGAACGACGTTTCTTTCGAATTTCAACGATATTTTTTCTGAATATGAACAACATAAACTAGATTATCTTACAAATGCTTGAATCAAATGTACCTACTTCATGAAAGCAAATTATTTTCTCAAAATACAAAGATGAAATTTTCTTTAATTCTATTTTTTTTTCACTGTGGTTTTAACGAAATTAATTTGTTAGGTATAATTGGAGTCTCAGATGCCTCTGAACCTAAGAGCGCTCTCGTAAGAGTAACAGGTATCCAATTTTTGACTCATATCAAGAATATTTTTTCCACTACTTATAATAACCGCATGTTCTGTCAATGTTGACTGAAATCGTACTCCTTAAACGGTATCAACATTTTTCGAAAAGAAATCAATCCACTTAATGAATATGCAAGTTTCTGCGAATGAATCTGATAAAAATCCTCTGTATATTTCATTCCACATCGTATATATCACATTAATCGCTACCGTATTGCAAGCACAGCACTAATTTTTGACCGTAAAGCCGCATTTTCATTTTCCTCTTATATTTTCCAGTTCAAAGCGCCGTGAACCTCTACGTGAATCTCCAAGGCATGAGTTCGACGCGTTCGTCCCTCAAAGTCCCCGCTCGGCGATACTCAAGTAGGCAGAAATTACAGCAGAATTGGTCTCAGGACTCGAGCAGTCCAATTTCAGGATCAAGAAAGCTGACGACGGGCTTGAGGAGGACAAACGCCGAACGCAGTCTCCTGAACAAAAGACGAGTAGTCAAGATGCTCCTGGCCGTCGTGTTGGAGTTTTTCATCTGCTGGACGCCATTGTACGTTATCAATACCGTGGCTCTTTTCAATTCTTCCGTCATTTACAATAGCATAGGATATAGCGGTGTTAGTTTCTTTCAGCTGTTGGCGTACACTTCGAGTTGCTGCAACCCCATTACTTACTGCTTCATGAACTGCAGCTTCAGAAAGTCGTTCTTGAACCTCTTCAGATGCCTGAAGAGATTCAAGGGTTCCGCTAATTTAGGCCTGACGGGGAGTGAGATAAATTTAGAGACTAAGTGGACAAACAGACTTTCTGAGCCTGCTTTATAATCTGGCAGAGGTTTGTTGATATCTGTCATTGGTGACCCTAACTTGATGTTATTGAACGAGTAGGTTTTTATTTGAAAACAAGTTGACGACAAAGGGAAGTACGGAGTGAGCCGTCGGAACCTTTCAAAAAATACGTCATTGTTCGAAAAGAAGACAAGTTTCAACCCAAAACCTTTCTATATCCTTCATCCTGCTTCCCAAATGGAAATGTCATTGTCTGAAAGTTTTCATACAGGAATACAGATGGAATGATAGCGGACTGAAAAGGGTTTTCAATTCTATATCTGATTAGTACATTACATGTACAAGCCGTTTTTTATCATGTAGTAACATTGCTGTAATCTAAACCAGTGTTGACAAACCTATGACAAGTGATGATATGCGAGCTCATTTTTGGTGACACGCATTTTCAAAGATTAAAAAATGTATAATTCAGTTTCAAATAAAAATATTTTGTGAAGGCAACAACACCGTATGGAATAGAGTCCATGAAATGGAGTTGATTACAATACTTTGGAAACAACGAATTTTCAATGGATGCAAATTGTCAAGCTGAAGATGCAAAGGATTTGTTGAATGAAGATCAGTAGTTGGAAAATTGAAACAAATTCATTTGAAGGGTGAAAATGAGTACAACTACGAAAAAATTTTTAAATCTTGGAACAGATTATTGTCTATACGAAGTCAATACGAACAGCAGAATAGAAGACCTATGTACCGGGTCTGATAAATTTTCTAATGAATTATGCCACGCCTCACTGTCATTTGAATCATAATATACAGACACTCGGACTGTCGGAAATTAGTGTGTGTCGCCTCAGTTTGGAAAATGATGAAACAGCAGAACACATACTTTGTGCCTGCCCCGCTGGGGACAGAATCAGGTTTTTGGAGTTCGGTAGAACCGTAAACTACCATCTGAACTGAAATACCACACACCATACTTCGTTAAGAAGCTGGGTTTATTTGGTCGAGTTTGAATTGTTGTAAGCCACAATAAACCCTTGCGGGTTGCGGCGGAAGGTCGAATAGACCTTGTTACTTTGGACCTAACCTAACCTATATGACGCCATCCGTTCCATACAAAGGAACTGTCGGTTTCGATGATAACTATTTATTTTTTATGCCATTCGTATTGACTTCGTATAGTGTCCTGACACTTATGCAACTTCAAAGATTCGGCATTGGGTTTACTAACAATTTTTTCATCCACCTATTCTCAACATAATATTATGAATAATATTAAGACGAACAAACAGTATCGAATAACACGTGAATTCAGTGGCACCTACTTGGCTTTGAAAGGTACCAACTATAACCCCTAATCATAGATTCAACAGATACACTTTAGCATCAAAATTTCACTAGTTTTATATAATCATATGTTCAGTTGATCAACTAAAAGTATATTTTTTTTAATTTTACTTTTGTGATGTGTGACACAACACGGAAATTATCTTTCGTTTATTCAAATTTCATAACGACTCTACAGTAAATTTTCTACTGAACGTTTCGTAATGATACGGTCACCTTCAACTTTTTTTTCAATACGGCCCTGTCTCTTTCATTTCAGATATTCATGAAGCGATGAAATCACAATTCAGAGGTATATCACATTTGATATTTTCATAGCGTTCCTTTTGAAATAACTAGAATCACCAGTGACAATTTTTACTTATGGTCTTATCGTTAGTTCTTTAGTGAATTGTTTCGATTCCTTGAACATGTAATTATTCAGCGTTTAGCATACCTCAGATTTCACCCAAAATTTTCCACAAGATGATACACCAACAAAACGAACATTCGTATTTTTCCTTTATGGAAATGTTTTTGATACAGTAATTCTCTTTTAAAATATGATTTCTCCTAAATGAAATTTTATTCGCTTTGTTTCGCTCCCAATGTTGAATTTTACAAAAATTATTTACTTTGGTACAATTAAATAGCGTCTTAATTCATTAACCATTTTTAATCAAGGCTTTGCTTAGTTGTTATAAGAGGGACAGTGAATGTGTTGTTGATATCTGTTCAGAACTGTTAAACGTTCATGTGATTGGTTACATTCTGAAAATATTTTAAAATTAGGAATCCTTTTTTGTCAAGGGATATATACAAAATTGTGTTGTAACTGGGAGTGTGAAGAACCCAATGATTATTGAGGTTAAACGAATATTACCCCATATAGATAAACAAACTGGATCAAACCTTTGTTTTTTTCCATTTAGAATTCTTTAGTTTTAAATTGCTCACGAACTAGGGAATTCTAAAAATCTACCAAGAACAATTAAAAAAACAAATCTTAATTCTACAGAATACAGTTTATCACATTATTGAAAGGAATTACGCAAGGAGAGTACGAGTTGCGAAGTGATTTAGATAGAAGAAAAGGAAAGTTCGAATTATTTACGAAAAAATAATATGAACGGACTAATTTTTTGGGTTTGAAGGCCACCGATTCTCGAAAGTCCTATCTGACGTTGACTCAGGATATACAGTGTCATCCCCAAAGTATGCACCATATAGGAAACTTATTTATTGAGGGTTTTTCGACAAAAAGTAATTCCTAATAAAAGTTTGTACATTCCCTAAAACTGAACATGCATCAACGAAATATAGTAAAACACACGTAATATACGATGAGCCTTCAAATATTCAATTTTGAGACAAGAGTAAAGTACTCTTATTTTGAATGATCCCGAGAAATATGATTTACAAAAGTTGTTCATCATTAAAAAATACATCTAGGTTTGAAGTTATGACCATCAAGTGAAGTTTTATTTCTTTACCCGTGTTTTAAATGGGGACTATGAAAAAAAACTTGCTAAAAGGATAAATAGATGGCATCCTGATTACAACGATTCATTTCGAAAGCCTGTGATATTACGAAACACAACTACGGTGTTAACCACGGTCAATTTTTTGAAAAGTAAAATAATTTTCAAAAATTTTTGGGGCAAAGTTATTTTTATTCTTCAATATTATTATTCAATAATATTAATTCATAAAACATCAAAATAAAATAAGTACCTATTTCAGAACAACTGATTTTCTGGAGATTTTCTTGTTCAAAATAATTTTTCAAAATAACATTTTGGCAAAAAAACGTTCATAAGTAAGTTTTCCATATGGTACATACTTTGGGGATAACACTGTATAAACCTCTGAAGTAGTCAGCTACTCGCGCAAGCGAAACGTTAGGAATAAAATCTAAAAATCGATGACCTCAAACTCAAAAATAGTGACAGAAATTATTTACCAGAAACGGTTTTGAAGAAATGTCTAGTTAGGAATTTTGAAACAAACATACTAGGTTCTTTCTTTAATGATGAGCACTGGAATGATGAAATGTATCTACATTTTTCATCCAGTGACTACTTATATGAATTACCACTGGACATCCGCCGTGAAATAGAATATTTTCAACAAGTTGGTGCTCCTTTCGATGATACAAAAATATGGATTGAAAACTCGACCAATCACCTGATCAGCACGATCCCCAGACCTTAATCTTTTAGATTTTCTGTACCAAAATGAATAGAGAATCAACTTTTTCTAACACCCAGTACAGATATCGTCAATTTAAAAAAAATGAAAAGAAAATTGCCACTCTAATTGTATAGACAGACAACTTATGTCTATTCAACAGAAAAATCCTCAATTCGAGCATCCAATATAGTTTTTCGTGTAGAATTCATTTTCTGTATTGATTTCATTTTCCCCTCAAAAATTTATTATACTCAAAATAAATTATTTTCTGTTTGATTATTGTCACTAATGATACTTGTTATTTCAAATATCGGGTGTGATATACCTCTCAACAACGATGTTGTCTCTTTTGTAATGAAAGAAACAGGTCCGTATTTGAAAAATAAAAATAAGTTCATGGTGGCGGTGTTAACTCGTATTCATAACAATGGATATTTAGCACCCCACCCATGTCAACCCATGTCATTTAATCACTTAATTCAATTCAATCAACATTATTACTGAATCACAACAACAACTGAAATCTAAAAAAAAGTATAATAATGAATTCATGCATTTACACATCAGCAACATCCAGCCATAGGACTTATTATCGATGGTGAACACAGTCTTGAATTAGTTTCGAATTATTTTTATTTTTCAGTTTGTGTTGCTATTGAAGCGTGTCTTTTTATTTTTTCAAACTATTATTCATTTTATTTAATCGTCTGTGTAGAAGCACAAATGAAACGGCCTCCATTTCACAATAGTTTTCGAGACGAAATTTGTTTCCCTCAAAAAATTTAAAGTCTCCTGGGATTCCTGCCTTGCGCTACAATTATGATGATTGTGTATGAATACTTGAAGGTAAATCCCCGTATTGAATCCCATTATTTTCAAAAATGAAGATTGAGATTATAGTAAAAGTGATAATCAAAAACAAAATGAGAGCAAGCCAAGTTAGGCTGTTTTGTACAAGTTGGAGAGGTAATATTTTTTAGAAGAAATTAGTTTTTTGGGAAAAAATTCTAACCCGTTTTCTGTTTGAAAAAAAATCTCTCTTTCCGTTAACCAGCTGTTGCACCCCTACGAACGACACCTTTCAAGAGTCGAAATTCGTGCGAGCTGAGGACTAACGAGGTCTCACCTTTTAACGTGTGATTCCTAACACGGGTTGGACGATAGCAAGTGAAAATCGATTGTTCAGCCTGGGGCTTGAACTATCGACTTACACATTGGCCGATTGACAAGTGAACAAAGCATCCACGTTGAACCGATCGGCTACCGTCCGAACCTAATTGTTAACGAATTTCAAACTATTCGTTTACGAAATTTGGCTCAAACAGTAAATTATTCGGTAAAATTATGAATCTAATGAGATATCAATCATAGATTTCAGTAATGGCGAACAAACATTTTAGAAAAAGGCATTGTCTGAAGATAACTTTCATAAACGGATAAAAGTATCCGTATGAAAATACTTATTTCATGACAAGATGAAATTCTGAAGTACATTATTACATGCACAATCCGTAAAAGTTTTTGTCTGTTGGAAATTTTTGAGTGAAGAAGAAAAAGAAGTTGGTCGCTGAATCACTTTTTATCCAATCATGGTATGCGATATATCAAAACCGATATATATTTTTATTTCTGATGGAACGGTACTATTTACGGAACAGAATAAATCGATACAGTATCCTGCTCAAAGAAATTCAGAATTATATTTCCTGTTCTGATAGCGAATCATAATCATTCATCTGAGAGTAAAATCATTGTCATTTACTCACTGTTCAATTCGGAATGTCCCAATTGAAATACTATCAATGTTAATGTTTTATATCATCCTTGTAAAATATATAAAACAATTCGCTGCCAGTATAAAGTTGATGTTTATTTTTGAAAAAGGAATACTAGTTATATATTTGTACATATAATTGATGTAAAATAATCAATCTGTGAATAAATGGACTATATTATTGAGTGTGGCATTGTTAATTGTTACATCGAAAACTAATGAATAAATTTCATACAACTGAATACTGAGTTTTCTTTGAAAAATTCCTCAAAGTTTCAGATGGATTATTCCATACTTTTTAACACAAGAATAAAGTATCAGAGGAGTTTTCGAGAATCAGCATTCGGGCATAAATATAGTAAGTAGTCCTTCCATTGACACATCAAGGTCGTAATACAAATGACAGATATTCTAGGAAATTTTGATATCTCAAAATCATAATACATAAACCCAGGTCCTTCAAAGTTGGGGTTGTCTGAAATGAGATATATCCTGTATAAAGTTCATTTCACCATATTTTGATAGACAAGTGGAAGTGTTATTTGCAAAGTTTTGAATTTTTCTCATAAACTTCCGAAACTAAAAAAGTTCTAGTCAATTTAATAGTAATTTATAAGAAGTCCAAACTAGTTACTACAATATAACCGTCTCTCTATTTCTTGTTCATCACGAGATTTCTATGCATAGCCATAAAGGAGGAAGTTGGTTCTAGAATGAACTTTCAGTCTATTTATCTGATTGTTTCGATCAGACCGCAAATTTTCTATAGATGGTTGAGGATTGATCGTAGGGTTGTGATTCAACTAATAAGCCATAAAAAACGAACCAAATCACTAACGATACATATATATTCCTCTTTGGACAATACAAATGCCATGTATTCAATATTCGGTACTAAACTATCTATCTACGATCATTCCCCGATGAAACTACTTCGAAGTGGCTCATCGTATTTGCCCATTTACATTTTTCTGAATCTCAGCATCTCCATTGGTCTTTCGTTCATCAACCTCCTGTTCATTCTTGCGTATAGGTCCCCAATAGCATAAATGATTTTTCATGTTGTCATCAAGCGGAGGTATGTAAGATCTTGGAATGAGGAAAGTTGATAGATTGAATAAATCTACGAATACCTTGTATCGATCACTGGAAAACAAAAAAAGAATTGAAGTATATCATGGAAAATAACAAAGTCACTAGAAATGAATTGTTCACTCATGGAACTCGACAAAGTATACAAAAACACACTTCAATGTGGGATTTCCATTTGATAGTTTACAAAACCACGACACGTGTTCCGCAATACAATTGCATCTTCAGGCATCACAGTATTGTGGGCGTCACAATTCTATGACGCTTTTCTAAAGTGGAACACGTGTTGCGGTTTTGTGAACCCTCAAGGGAAAATCATACATTAGTGAATATTTTGAATACAATATAATATGGATTTTCATCAAATATGGGTCAATTTTATCATATTACACGACAATGAATTCGATTGCTTGTTATTGTCTACTGATTTTTTCATATTCGCATAGTCCAAACTGAATGAATATTCCATTCAAAATGAGCTTGTAAATAATAATTTTCTGAGTATTTTCTTGAACTCCTTAAATTTCATCAGAAAAAAACTGAAATAATTATTATAATGATGAGAATAATAGTATTCTTAAAACTGGCGTATATTGTTCTGGATGTGTATCAGACCCCAATTTTCTGTAGCATGACAGACTTTTGCATGAAGTCAAATAACAACAATTAAGTAGTCGTCCATTTTGAAAAGTGCCTTCGAGCTATGAGCCATTTTCATTCACATATTCCTTAATAATTTTTGGTAATGTCATAAATGATAATCTAATACACCTTTGTTGGATTTCTTATCTTCCATAATCGCAAAAAATTACATTAGAGAACTTTACAGATGTGAAAAGGTGAACTCACACTCCACCCTTATAAGTTGAAGCATAAGTTCAAAATGAAATGCATTTCATTTTGCATTTATATCAGTATATCTATATCATATCTACCATTTAACATTTTAGAGGTTAAAATCTACCTCAAAACAGATTTCTCTGCAGAATCCCAATAATTTTTTTCAATCTGTCGCGGAAGTTTGAGAATAAATCAAACCAAAGGTATATAAAATATGACAAGCTACTGATGAATAACAAAAGCTGATGGATAGATACGCTGAATCTTTGGAATTTCTACAACTGTACAAAGTTTGACAAAAAAGTTTTCATTTTTTCAGATCATGGGTGGTGAAATTCTCATGAAGATTCATAAATTAACTTTAATCTTCTTCACAAACAATGATTTTTATTCAATACAATATTTATCATCCAGACAATAAACATGAACAATACTTTTTTCTAGTTCACTTTCTGTTCATTTTGTTTGATAAGATTTGTAGGAAACGAACCAATTGTGAGTTGATTACCTTAATGTGGATCGCAGATACTGATATCCAGATGAACCTCCTGTTCCCAGTTGAGTAGCGCCTATCATACGCTGGACCATTAGCATATGGTTATCTGCAATAGAAAATGTTATGTTTTATGAGTGATTGTCTGTTGAAAAATAGGTTGATTCGATATTCAACAAAAAACGGTCTTCATGTATTACAGATAATGAAGAAATTTGACTTGTGTACCTCCAATAATTTTTTTCTCGAAAAATCTTCCAAATCGAAACGGGTTTTTCAAACACTGGGAGATACATATGTGTAAGAGAGTAAAAGTTTCGAAATGAAATCATGGAATAATCATCTCTCCCAACTACCTATGCAGTAATGTCTGTCGGATATATTTCAATATCCACAGTGGTAATAGCCAGGGAAGTTTACAAAACTACTAGAATAATTGTGAGTGCGAAGACACATGAATCCTACTTTGAGTAACCTACCAATGATATCGCTGGTTTTTTTGGAATGAAATATTTGTACCTAGCTTATAGAACAAATAATAATTTTGGTCAATTTTTCAGAAGCAATATAGACAAATCTCCAATGTAGGGTATGTAAGTTGATTTATGGTGCATGTCTTTAGTTTCATATTAGTTAAACATGGAGAACTTCCCCGAAAAGAATAAGAAATCATAAAAGCAGTTTTTTGAATAAGAAAATGAATGAATAATTCATTTAAGAACCATTTATTGCTAAAGGGACATGAGTTCAATTGTGATTGAAAAATTTTCCAAAGAGACGGGTCTATCACACAATCTATTTGAATGCTTAGATATTGATAGTTCTAGTAATTTTGAACAATCGTTCAATAGGTGGATGTATTTGAATAATTGCCTTAAGTTATTTTTTTTCCAATGCCGAACTAGTGAGTAGGGTAGATTTTCAATATGGTTCAGTTTTTTTATTATATGACAAATTCTATTAGTTTGCTTCTAGAGATGTTGAAAATGTGTCAGGTAGTAAAAGTCACAAAAACTACAACCTTCTTTGTAATAAACCTGAATTCTCTGTGATGAATAAAATTATATAGAGTCAACATAAAGTGATGCGCATCATTTGATTCCATGATCAACTCTATATAGTAATCTCCTTGATAAAGAAGGAGTGTTTATTGAGTTGTTGTATCTGGAGTTCTATCCCAACACCAAACCGTTATTTTCAACACCTAGATATGTGTTTCAATCACCAAGAAGTGATCATTTTCAAGAGAAAGATTAAAGTATGCAAAAATAACAAAAAATTGCCCCTTTTATACTGAAGGAAAAATAATTTAATTATTATTTTTATTTGATTTCTCTCAGTTGGGAAATATTCCTACTGCCAATCGGTTGAGAATATTTCTGTGATATTTTAAATATGATGCTTCTGTTATTATTCCAAATTATTCGATAATGATTTGCAAATATAAAATTGATATGGCAACGGAATATTTTGATGTTATATTTCTATTAATTTGAATGTGATACATTTCAGTACAGTAAAATCTATGTTACAAAAATCTTGTGATATTTTTTATAGAAGAAACATGAACATTTTGAAACACATTTTATATATTTATATTGACGATTCTTACAGGTACCAAATGCTTCACAAAATGTTTACTGTTCATGAATATTATTGAATACATCAGCATAAAAGTTGTGAGCTTTGATTCTGATTGGCAAATATTCTACCGGTGAGAAAGTTACCGAGGTACTTGAAAAGGTGATAATCAGTTGGCGTGGGGTCTGGAGAGAATGGTGGGTGAAAGAAAACTTCGACACTCAATTCTTTTGATTTCTGAAACGTACGCACGGGCGTTATTGAAGAGCAGAATCGATAGAGGTGTTCAGATAGAGGTGACGTGACGATCCGATCCAAAAGAGAATCGTTCTGTTTGTGCGTGATGATTTTTGTCGCTCTTTGACGTTTTCAATAAGATAAAACCATAAAAATCGTATGGAAATTGATGCCCAGTTCTTTCGCTATCCCACAAACGGGTTCTGATAGGTCACCCCCACCAATGTTCTTAAATCCTCGTCCTGAATTACTGTACGTCGACTACTTGGAGAGAAATCTCCGGAACGAAATTTCACATACTAACGTCGAACAGTGAGTCAACATTGCCTTGTTGAATTTTTTGCAGCGCTTTATATCAATTTGTATTCGAATTCAAAAATCGCTGAACAACATCATATAGTAATAGGCTGAAGAGATGGGATAACAATGAATTTTAGAGAAAATAAACAACAACAATGTATAGAGTAAAAAATTCTCTATCGATCAGTATATACCACGATACAGTAGCATAAATACTTATCGAAATATGGAGCTACAAAAACACAGGACATCAAAACGGACAACACTTTTTAAATAACCTAATACATTCAATAATATTCATGAACGGTAAAAATTTGATGAAGCATTTGTTAGAGTACCTGGAAGAATGGTCAATATGAGTGCATACATTTTTTTTTAAATGTTCATGTTTCTCCTATAAAAAATATCACAAGATTGTTGTCATCTACATCCTACCACTCCACATTTGAATTACTAGAAATACACCATCAAAATATTCCATTGCCATATTATGTTTATATTTGCAAATCATTATCGAAAAACAACAAAAGCATCATGATTATGAAATCACAGAAATATCCCTAACCGACTCGTAATAGAAATATTTCGCAACTGAGTGAAATCAAATAAAAATAATAATGGAATTTTTTTTTCTGTGTGTGGTGTCACATCCAGAAAATGCATGAATAAAGAAGAAGTAGCAATTTTTTGTGATATTTGTATATTTTTATTCTTTCTCTTGAAGATGATTACTTGGTGATTGAACACGTGTCGAGTTGTTGAAAATAAAGGTTTGGTGCTGGAATTCAATTACAGTAATATTCATCACAGTTCATCAAACAGTGCATCACATAGATCATGTTTATATTTCTATATATACTTCCTGAATTACTCTATTATAAGGAAAGAACCATGTAGGAATTGATTCAGTTAGAACTGAACACACCTGTAGAATTTACTGTGCAGTAAAACAATTGAAAATCTCAGTATGAGTATTAAATCTTACCATATTAGCTTTTTTATATTGAATTTTCGAGAAAATTTTGAGGAAAAGCCAACGAAAACTGGATTTTCCATATACATAAATATTATAGTAAAAGGAAAAGATTACTTCGCACTGAAGAGAGACCAGAGATTAATATTATACATTTCATTAGTTCGGACTTCCATTGTCGAATAATATATGAAATGATCTGAAATCACTAAAAGAACCATTGAAAATTATAAAATTAAAAGGAATAGCTGAAAGTAACAATAATATCAAACAGAAAAAACCTCAAATGAATCTGGACTAAAATGAAAATTGAACAAAAACTGAAAATTGAACGAATAAAATGAAGTAAGAATTGAAAGATTTCAGACCATGTTACTTCACGATGTTTCGATTATTAGTATACACAATCATCTCTAGGTGATGGTCGGACTATTTGTGGGTCGTTCTAGTACTTTCACTTTTCTCCTCTTTTCGCTTCATCAGTTTAGGGGGAGGTGGCTGTTTGGCGGGAGTTGGCCATTTTCCGCTTGATCATAGGTTTCCATATGTTGCGTATCTCTACGCTAGCTTGGCTGAATACATTGTTAGACAACATGTATGCGACTTCTTTGAATTTCCTCCTAAACCAGTGTTCCTCCCTGTGTATGATCTCAGCTTGGGACCACTCGATGTTATGTTGATGGGTCCAAACATGCTCTGCTATTCCTGATTCGCTGGTTTCCCCTCGCTGTGTGTGTATTTTGTGCTCGAATATGCAAACGTTCAATGACCTCTTTGTTTCACGGATATTTTCCGCACTTGCAGGGTATCCGCTAAATGCAATTCTTGGAATCGCAGTTCGCGTTTGGTGGCATGCGTGAGGTTGCTACGGATAGCGTTTCTATAGCAGGATCTGAAACAGGTCCTGATATTGTACGTGGACCCAATTCGTCTCAACCTTTCCGATAATCCTCTGATGTAAAGAAGTGCAAGCACTGGTTGTGACGGCTTCTCCTGCGAGGCTCTTGCTGTCTTTTAGCCACCATCACTTTAGGGTAGCCATTTCGTTAAAGATCATTTTTGATGATGTCTAGTTCCTTCTCGAGACCTTCCTTCATATTACAGAGCCCAAAAGCATCAAGACTAATAGAGTCTTGATGAGTCCTCATTCAGTCGATTGATGGTGGTTGGATTTGTGGTTCAGATACAGTCCTATGAAGTGGGTATCCTCACTTTGTGTCGGTCCTCTTTACCAATACGTCTGAGAATGAGAATTTGTTGTGGACTTCCTTCTCCATTGTGAAATCATTATACATATTTTTCAAATGAAATTAATGATTCTTTCTCCGTTTTAATAGATTCCTGATTCCAAATAATATAAAAGAAAATAAAAATCGGTTTCAGTAAATTTCAAAAAAAAAACAACTCCTGTAAGCGAACAAGTAATAAATATTTTGGGGCAGTAACCAGTGGAACGTACTCAATATGAAGCAACCAGTATAAGGAAGGAATGTTTTAAAAATTGTGGAATCATTATTGCCATGAAATCGGTTCCTTCTTTTAGCTTAGTGGAATTTGGATTGAAAAACTTACATCTCCATTTGGTGATCAGCGAATCGATGTCCATCAACAACGTTAGAATTTGATGCGGTTGACTGAAACGTGGTTCGTCCCTGTAAAATGTTATCATGATGGCTCCCTGCAACGCCCTGTGAGAAAATCTCCTTTCTCCCCTCGAAACCAACGCCTCGTGTATCTCTGGTTTAAAAATTGATTCGTATATTTCTTTTCGCTTGGCCAAATCGTTGAGCCGATATCGCCTAAGAGCTTCTGTCTTTTCGTTCTGTGATCAGATAAAAGCGCATTAAAATTCATAACGTTTCGGGAGAAATATTCAAAAGCTCATTTCTGAGTTTGCTGAAGTGGAAGAAAAATTATGACCCACTTTGGAATACTTGCGTTATTGCACCGATGCACTGATTTTCAAGTTGCGGTTGCGAGAGAAAATATAATTGTTAGAAAAACGAGCAAAACTTGAGAGATAAGGTAAACTACTTCAGAACCTCTACAATTGAAAAGAATGAGAAGTCAATGTATTGCTTTGATATAATTTTAGATTTTGGTTGGTGAGAGCCTCCATCGAAGTATTCTTTGTAAGATAAAATGAGAAATTTTTCAATTTCGATAAAGAGAAATTAGTTGTACTAATCTCCTAATATTATAATAAAAAGTACAATGAATCGGCTCCATTCATCAAAATAAACAAAGATATAATCAACATAATAATCATTTATGCAATATAATATTGTAATAATGAGAAATCAATTTGAACATGATTAATACAGGATGATGAATGGCAGGAGTGTCAGAATCAGCTGTTTTTTAACTCAACTTCACAAAATATCAAGAGAGAAGTAGAATGTCCTAACCAGGAAAATGTCACCTCATATGGTTCAGATATGATGTAGACGCTCCTTCAATGTTTTCTTGAAATCAATGAGGTTGTGAGATTTTAGTGGTGCTAACAAACTGGTTAGCACAAAAAAATACTCACTGATCAGTAGTTGCGAATCTGGTTGAGTTTGATTTGGTCTGAGGCACAATACATTTTCACGAGTCGCAGCGAAAGTACATTCACTCACTTTGGTAAAAACATAATATTTCTGAAAGAGAGACAACAGTACACCACAGAATAGAATGGAATAAAAAAAACTGAAAATGCAATGATTCTAAAATAAAATATTAAATAAACAAAAAACCCGAAGGTTTCAATAAATAATAATGAGTAACAAAAATTGTATGTCAACGATTCCATTGGAAAAATATTAATAAAGTTTTAGATTGTGGATAATGTACAAAATTCAGAAGGTCCTAAGTAACAGTCATCAGTCAGTCAGTACCAGTCTCGTCAGCAATTCACGGTATCGATCAGTCACAAAAAATTAAATCGTTGGCCAAAGTATTTACATATTTACCAAGGTTTTACTACGTACAAACACTTTATTACTTTTTTATCTGATCAGTACGGTAGATCATCAACATCATTGTTGTTCAGTTTTCAAAAAACTGTTTAACACAATAAAAATTCATTGTTGGTGGGAGATACATACTTGTATCCCGATTCTGAGTTGACAAAGTTCTTTGTATAGATTATATTTTATTTGCGTCTTTTTCATAGTTCACTACTATAGCTCTAGTCGAAGTCGTTTGATACTCATATAGAAGAGAGACAAATCGCCAACCTTTCTTTGATATTCCAGAAAATCAAGGTTGCAAAGATGGAATCTAGCAGCTCCAGGTTATGCTCAGATGCGGAGCTCCATAGATGGGAACAATACTGCATATAAGGTATGATTGAGAAGCGGCTTTTGCAACACCAGCGGCATGATTGTGCCAAAGCATATCTGACCTGAGGTAAATGTCTCCGGTTCGGAGACATTTATCTTTTTCAAGAAAATCGATTCCTGGGTTTGTGTGGTATTGAATTTATTCACCCCAGTTCGAAATTACTTCTAGATCCTTATTGAAATATGCAACCTCCTGCTGCCAGTGAAGATGTGCATCCGCAGCCGATGTCCAGGAATCTGAATGGAATGACGAGACAAGTGTGCTCTCGACAGCAAAGCAATATATTGAATTCTAGGTTTTTCCAATGAGTCGTTGATATACAATAAAGAAAGAGTTGAAGGTAATATGAATCCCTGAGCTACAGCAGCGTTGATGGTGAACTATTCGAGAGATATCTATAGGTTAGGTTAGTTCCAAAGTGAGTTGGTCTCTTCGATCTTACACTGCAACTCAGTTATTGTGACTCACACAAAGTCTGCTGACCTCTAAACACCTGAGCAGAGTATGTGCTCTGCTCTTCCATCATTTTCCAAACAGAGGCGACACACACTGTCTTCCGACAGTCCGAGTCTCTGCATATGATGATTCCAATGACAGTGGCCTGTAAGAAGGTCTGTTAGACATCGTAGTTCATCCCTACTGTAGTCCAACAACTATTTGGTATCAAGCTTCGAAGAGTGAATAAACGCCTTGAAGTGAGCCAATCCTGAAATATTCTGCCAGAAGTCCATAAATCTTCTTGCTATCCAGGTGTTCAAGCTGCTTGCAGTACTTTCTTTGCCAGAGTGTCAGCAGCCTCATTACCCTCTAGGCCAGTTTGGCCAGAAATTTGGAAGAAGAGAGTCGTTTTTGGCAATTTGCCAAAGGATATCTATAGACGGCCACTCGCAGGGAATGTTTCTTCAGGAAGTAAAAGTATCAAAGTTTGGCCAGCTAACTCTCATGCCACACACGATTAAAGGCCTTAGAAATATCAAGCGTAACAGCACTTGATTCTTTATGTTTCTCGATTGCGTTATTCCAAATATGGGTAACATACGGTAACTATCGGTATACATATCGGTATACATAAACATATCGGTATATGTGGCAACTATCCTTTTTCTGCTTTATTTGAATGATCTGGTAACCATAGATATTAAAGGAAAATTCACACTTTTTGCGGATGATACCACGATCTTTTGGTGTGGGACAAATGAAGATATCATAAATCAGAGATATTACAACACTGAATCTCTATAGGGTTTAACAGGGGTGCGATTTAAACTCCTTATGTTTCAACACAAATAAAACGAACATAGTTTGCTTCAAACTCAATTTTGACGACTTCTTTATAGAAAATCACACAATAGTTAACAAAACTCACAAAATTTTTAGGGGTATTTATAAATGATAAATTAAAATTTAATGAGCATATAACAAACATATTTATGCAAAATAATAGCATCTGGCTGCTATGCAGTTCGAGTTGTTTCTAACGAACTCAATCAATCCTCAGCCAGAACTGGGTATTTTTTCTTGGTAGAGTCGCACTTGAGATATATAATTGCCTTTTGGGGCTTTTGTAGTCAGCAACTACTATATTCACCAATCGTTCTACAAAAAAGGGCTGTTAGATACATATGTAGGGCAAAATCACAAGACCACTGCAAACCACTTTTCATCAGTCAGAAAATTCATACTGTACCTTGTTTATTCCTGCTAGAAACCGTTTGCATAATCCACAAAAAATATTCCAAGTCAGCAGTAAATAATAACAGACGTTATCACACGAGAGGAAGTCGAAATTGACCCTAGCCAATCCCAAAATCAACAATTACAAAATTTTCTTTGATATATGAGAGCAAGAAAATATACAACCATCTTCCAATGTGCTATAGGGTAATAGCAAATTTAAAAACATTCAGAAAATTGGATTATTTTATTATTATGTATTTGTATATGTACATTTTTTTTTAACTTATAATGATTGTTTACTGTATATCATAATTTCAATATTAAAAAAAATCGTTATCATTGTTGACTTCATAAAGTTTCACTAGGTTTGTCAATATACATTTCTTAGACAATAAACCATAAATAATTGATTGATTGACTTGTGTCGATGAAGTTCATGTAATCAATATTGGAATTTTCAAAATATATTATTACTGGCTATTTTCCTAAAGTGTTGTATTATGCTTCCTAAATACAAACTTTTGCTGTTATCTTTTTATATCCTATTTTGTTACTTTACATATATTCAGTAACTACTTGAAATTGTATATTATTGTATAGTTTATAGTATTATATGAAGAAGTAGCCATGTCTAATATGTGTAATTTTGTTTGTTTGTTTTTTTAGTTAAATTATTTCAACCATGCTTTGTCAATAAGATATGAATCTTCAGACAATAAAGCATATTTTGATTTGATTTGAAGGTCGCCTGCTGATCTTTGTTTCCGAAAGCCATATTGATGATCAGTCAAAATTTAAAAGCCTTCCAAAAATTTGAGGCTCTCTCCATGATTTTTGATATTAGTGATATAGCAAAGCGACCGGTCTATAGTTATACGAAAGATTTTTTTGTCCTTATTGGAAATAGGTTAGAAATCGACTGTGGAGTGGGACGCAAATTGTTCAGCTAGTAAATTTGCTTCCTCTGTGGCTCTTGTTGCAACTCAACCATCAGTTTATGTTAGTGGAAAAATTGTAATTTTTCTGAAGTTTTGATCAACAGCTCTAGCTACCAGCCAGCAGGATCTATACTTGTTGAATTGTCAAGTTCTTTGCTTTCATTTATCCTAAGTTTGCAGCTGTTGCAAGCATTAACAAACCTAGTTTGATTTGTTTTCGGTACTGGTATTCTACTATACTAGTATTCTACTGATTAGATTCTGCATTTGATACCTATGTTGATGTAGTTGTGGAAAAATATGTAATCCGCCATTTTGTAGCAGTGGCCATCTTGAATTTGTATTTTGTCATTGTGTTAGTCAAGCCCTGTCATTTGATACCCATATCGGGAAAGTCGTGAAAAAATATGTAATTAGCCATTTTGTAGCTGTGTACTTCTGGAATTTCACATCTTTTTCAAAATGTACTACTATTCTACTAGTCAAACCCTGTCATCTGATACCCATATTGAGGTAATTGTAAAAAATATGTAATCCGACATTCTGTAGCTAAAGCCATCTTTAATTCACAATGATCCAGAATTCACCAAATTGTACTATCATCAGAACTAAATATGTGTACCAAATATCAGACCAATTTGTCTAGAGGAAGGGGGTCAAACTTTATTCATTACATTCGACCAAACAAACAAACAGGGCAAGCTGAATAAAACCGTTTATAAAGAGAGTCAACATCAGAAGTTATTGAATGTCAGAACACTGAAAGTACGAAGAAAATAACACGAAAGACTGTGTAGTTCTGGAAATCCAATTTTCTCAAAAAGAAGTGCTTTCGTCAATAAAATTGCAATTTCGTCGAAAAAATCGTATTTTTTATCGGTTTATTCAGGAAGCTTTCATTTTGTGATCTACTATCATGATTATTTCCCGCTTGCGGTGTAGCTTCGATGAAATCAGTCGCGTCCCGGATGATGATACTCCGAAACCTCGTCTGTAGGTAACCATTCGATTTCTTCCGTTGAGGTTCTGTTGTTAAACGAACGAGAACCCATTTTTTCTTTGCAAGAAATCTTGCGTAAATATATGTTGGATATAATACGATATCTTTTTGGTATTAGCCCCAGAACAGTAGTTGCATTTGCCACATATGAAAGAACATTGAGAGACATTATTGTATCGATATGTATTCAAAATAGTCAGTTTATCATATAAATTCATGTCTCTTTGATTCATTAAACTTATTTTGAACAATTATGAAATTTTGAATATATCAATTTTGGGATGGATCCGATTCACACACTATTTCTTCCGACTATGCCTGAGTTGATCATCCTCGTACAGAGTCATTGGTTACTGGAGGAAATTTTCGCAAAATTAATTGCGTGCAAGAGAGACCGTAATTAAAACCCCTCTGGGGAGTTTGTCAGTAAGGTATAAATTATGCGTTAGCTGCTCGTTTCCCCAAAGTTGTTTATCTTCTATCCCTGATTTTTAGAGGCCAATTACTAGATATTACGGAAGGGAGAGTAAATTATGATACCGTGTATTTTACCATTCGATCAAAGAAAAGGTATAGAAAGATATTTTTTAATTTACAAACTCAGTTTATTTGAACAATCTAATTAATCCAAGGAAAATATAATAGTCTATTGATTTCAGAATAAATCGACTATGTGTACTTATAATTTCCTCATCATATTGATAATTACTTTATTATTTATTATTAAGTATAATCAGATAAACCTGATAACAGAGCCTGAATTGAATTATTTGTTATTGTAGGCTACTTTTATTGTCTTCCTATCCCTTATTATAATATAAATGTGAAAATTCATTATGAGACTCTTTCATTGAAATTTTGTATCTTTCATTACTTCGATCACAGTTAGGTTTTGGTATTTTTGCGTAAGAAGATGTAAGATAAAACTCTCAAAAACTTTGAAATTTTTCAAAAATACTTTCTGAAGTTGATATACAACAATTTGTAATGATATGGATACAGTAGCGGAACAATTTCTCCAAGCAGTGATCTCATCCTATCATGAGAACTGTCCACTGGGTATAGATGAGATGATCATAAGTCTTCTTGGTGGAAAAAAAGCCTGGATGAGCAAAGAAATGAAGTTCGATGATTGCTCAATCGAGCTGAAGAGTCGAGTACTGGGAGCTTGATAAAACTACTCTAAAAATATACAACAAAGAATTTAGAAAGGCAAAACGGGAGTCTTGGAGAAAGTTCTATGAAAGCATCTCTGATTCACCTCGCAGCACAAGATTCTCTCTGGAGAGCCGACTGCTGAAATTGGGTCGCTTTAACGGCCCAATGGAACAATCACGACGTTAGAGCTTTTGATAAAAAACCACTCACCTGAAAATTTGACTATTGATAACAACATACCACCTATCTTTGAGGGCGCTAAACGCCCGAAAAAGAACGATTGGAAGGTCGTCAAGAAGGTTATCACAGCACCGACAGTTGGTTGGGCTATCAAGTTGTTTCAGTCATTCAAATCTCCTGGACAGAATGGTATATTTCCAGCTATTCTTCAAGACGGACTGGAAATTATTTTACCTATTCACATAAAATCGTATAGAGCTAGTCTAGCGTGGAACTATATACCTCCCAGTTAGTTAGCAGCAAGGGTGGATCGGACAGACCTACACGCTAAATCGGTTCGACCAAACAGCCTTACATTCTTCCTGTTGAAAGGACTTGAGAGGATACTGGACGGACACATCTTTGAATAACCACCCCCTTTGAATAACCACCAGTATGCTTATCAAACCGGCAAATCAATAAATGCAATTTAGCAAAAATCTCCCAATACCTTCACAACAAGAAGATTGCGGTTGCTGTATTTCTCGATGTAGGAGGAGCATTCGACAATGCACTCCTGAATTTATAGGACATGTCGAAGGATTTGTGGTAAAATTTGGGGTTAGGTTACCAACGAATCCATTAGATGATTGCTGATGTGATGATTGGTAGACCAATGATCACTTACGGTGCAATTGCTTGGTGGTCGAAAGCTTTAACAGAAAACGGCCAAAGCGATGCTCTCTGGCTCACAGAGACAGAATTGTTTGGCCATCAGTGGTGCCATCAGTACTACACCGTTAGCGGCCATGGATATCCTTCTAGATCTACCTCCTCTCTCTCTCTCTGGAGAAAGAGGCTAGATGAACTGCATATAGATTTGTGCACATGGCCAATCGCACAAATCAATTTAATGCAGAGTGCAACAGACTTTTGGTTGATACTGGAAGTCATAGCATTCTGGAAATGACCTCTGACTTTATGCCTCCAACTGTTAACTACGAACTGCCTTATGAAGTTCTATTCCCGAGTAGAAAGGACTGGATCCTCTAGGAAAAGGAAATAATAAGAGCAGATAGTTGTTGGTTCACAACCAACACAACACAATTGGATCAGAAACACCTTTCGGTTCTGGTGCAAGTATTTTCAGTCGCAGACCCAAGACAAAGATATCAGCCTGGGAACCTATGCGATTGTATTTCAAGTGGAAATTTACGCTCCTGAATTGTGTGCGGAGAGATTGCAATAATCCAACCATATTATATACAAGTCATTGAAAATATTCTCGGACAGTCAAAAAATGTTCAAATTGGTAGCAAATTGTCAAAAACGGCTGTCCCCGATAGGAAGACTCCAAAGATTGTCTCTGGTCTGAATTCCTGGCCATACTGGCCTGGCGAAGAGGTTGCTGATTCCCTTGCAAAGGACGGTGCTGCAAGCAGCTACATCGGACCAGAACATGTCATTGGCATTGTTTTATGCTTTGTCAAACAAGGATTGAACACCTGGATGACTCACTTCAAGGCGTTTATTCACCCTTCGAAGCTTGATACCAAACAGTTGTTGGACTATAGTTGAGATGAACTACGATATCAAACAAGCCTTCTCACACGTCATTGTCATTTGAATCATCATATGCAGAGATTTGGACTGTTGGAAGACAGTGTGTGTCGCCTCTGTTTGGAAATGATAAAACAGCAGAGCACATACTTTGTGCCTGCCCCGCTGGAGACCGAATCAGGTTTTTAGAATTTGGCAGAGCCGTATTCTTACCACCTGACCTGAATCTACAAACTAATCGGCATCTTTAAAAGCTGGGTTCATTTAGTCGAGTATGAATAGGTGTGAGCCACAATAAACTGTCGTGTGTTGCGGTGGAAGTCGAATAGACACACTTACTTTTGACCTAACCCAACCTTCACCTGATATACAACAAACTTTATTTGTATCGCACAGAAAATAAAGTAGAAAACCAAACATTATTTAATTAGTTGAATTTTTCATAATGAATTGAATATCAATTATAGGACAAATACATATCCTGCTAGGAATAAATGTCACTGAAATATAAGATGAATAATATGATTTGTCAAAAAAATTGTAATATTTGCTTTCTCTTTTTGATTAATTGCCGTCATGTAAAGAAAAAATTGTATCAATTATTCATTCATCTCGGAATAATAACAATGAATAATTATTCAATACTTCAAATTCAATCGATTGCATACAACATGCGATACTCACATTTGCACGTTCTTCATCTTCTTTGAACAAAATTTCTACAGCTTTCTCATATTTCCCCCAAAAATCAAACCCTTCCATTTCTAATCCAGGAGTTCTCTCCAGCCACCCTTGTACCAAATCAGTTAAAGAAGGTTCATTCTCCGATACGTCTAGTTGTTTCATGGCTTCCTAAAGTAAGTCACAGTTTCAAATGAATTCACCTATTATTACAGTATTCTGGAATAACTTTAGGTTGAGCAGAAAACCTTAAAATATTCTGGGTAGGAATTATTATATTTGAAATGACATTGACTCAATTTCAATAATTTTTTTTCGATGTTAAAGAAACTAGTTTATTATTAAAAGAATCATGAAATCCAATATCAATTAACAGAATTCAGCTCATTAAATGTTAGAGAAATTAGTTTACTATCAGAAGAATCATGAAATATAAATCAATTAACAGAATTTAGCTTATTGAAGGAAAAAAAACACCTCAAAAGTGCTGCCTTGTTCCCTCCTGTTTATAATGCCTCCCCACTCACAAGCGATTTTGGTGAAATTGGGGACACAAGTGAATCATTGTATTCATTCCACTTGCCACTATAAGAGTGTCTGCAATAAGCTGTGTAATGCCCGTTGTGAGTAGTCCCACTGTGATTCGAAAGTGCATATAGATTATAACGACAAGGAGCCACATAGGAGCCACATGGTCTGCTACATAATTGCTCATATCCAATCCTTAAAAGTCAGTGGCAACATTCAATTTGCCTCCGAATCTTTCCGTTGATATTTAAAAATATATATCAAATATATATCAAATATATATCAACATCATACAGATCAGAAACATTTTTTCAAATGTATTCACAAATGATAAAAGAGAAGAAATAAAAACCGGCTTCAATGTTATGATGAAGAAATTTCTAAAAATAATTAAGTGTATAATAAAAGCTTACTTCGTCATTTCCAAAAACTTTAGCGTAGTTCTTGTTATATTTCACACGATTTTCTTGTCGAACACCCAACTTATTTTCGAGAAGTCTGAATTGCAAACTTTGAAATCCTGATGCTGGTCGAAGATAGTTTCGAAACTCCATAAAGTCCAGTGGTGTCATTGTCTCCAATATCATAACTTGATCCACTAATACCTATAAAATAATGAATCATACACATTGATCCCATCGGTAATCACCAGAGAAACTAAAAAATTTGAAATTTTCACTTTTATCTTCATTCAATTGTTTGGCTTCTATGGATTGTCAATTTTTGTGATTATGAATTCAGCCTCAAATATTTTCAGAAAATATAGACTGTCAAACATATTGATAATTCGTAACATAAAAACAATCAATGATTTTTTTCCTACGTGACAAATTATAAATTCTTACAACAATTATATCACAAGTGAACTTCTGAAGAGTTAGCTGAAAGATAGCTCCTATGGATGAATCACAAATAGTTGCTTCAAGAACTGCATACTGTCAATTTTGAAACTTCAGATTCTAGCGCATTTTAAAAGTATTCTACATTGCGGAAAAATTGGCGGAAAAATGACGTAATAAACCAATAGTGTCACAATACTAATTCAATTGTAACACATAGAAAAGTTAAGGGATTCAATACCACCAATTGTGTTTTTATGAAAAAATTCTCTTACATTTGCCTAGAGGTAAGATAACTTACCTCAATGCAACCAACCGAGTTTAATTTGACCCCAGAATATGGGATTCATTTTATGGCTAACCTCTTTGTTACAACTTTTTTAAGCGCACTTTGGGGATAATACATTTTATCCAAAAAAGAGATATCCTATCCTGTATTCAAGGATGTTCCTGTAGTGTTTCTCTATTACAATACAGGAATAAAGTGAAAGACCTAAACTCTCAAATAGGCAAATATCCCATTTCTGATTTCAACAATAGATAATAACTAAAGTTTCAACTGGAACAATTACGATAAAACAATAATATAGGGTATAGCAGTTTTTGGTGATTTTAACAATTAGCAATGAATGTTATTGACCCCTTATAAGCGGCTAAGATCCAAAACTTATCAATAACCGCTGGACTGTTATCTATCGAGTCTGATTAACCAATTAGGATGATTTTCATGAAATGTTTCATATTGAGATTTTGTTATTATCAAAGTTATGTTATAGTCATTGTACGCAATAAACAATTCCTCGTGCACAAAAATATTTTTATCAGAATAATAATTTCGTTAGATAGGACTGAATTATGCAATCTTGTTTCTTCATATTACAGCAACATATGCTCGATTTTATCTTGGAAACTGCTTATAATATGACAAGCTGAATTTGATATAGTTCTGATTTTATGGTGGGATGATGCCTCAATTTCACTATTACTCAATGGTTTTTACTCTGCATGTGTTTCACAAACTCATCTTAAACTTATCTTTCTGTGGTCAACTTTTTTCCATGCAGTTTATGGTTTTGTATCACTATTTTCTCCACTCAACTAAGCAGATGACAATATATAGTTGACAGTCGAAATGATAAAATAACAGTGATGATTTTTCCATTTAAAATATTCAAAGAAATGAATTTTAATAGCAACAACTATGTTCTTTATCGTTTCATCTATCTCTTTGTTTAACCTTTTATATCTTTTTTTTTGTTACAGTTGATTCATTTGTATTTTTGAGACAAGAAAATTAAAGCTCATTTTTTGTGCTTCACTGGTTACAACAAACATTCAAAATTGGTCTTTCGTGTTGATTGATAAGTAGTGTGGAGTATTTACTGTTATTTCGACTAAACGATTATTCAGAAATTCGTCATGGAAGAAGTCGGGAAAAACAATATACTGGTCACGAAACTAGTTGCAAAAATCTGAGTCGTGAGCAATCCTGAAGTGTTTGCTGTATGTGAGAAATCATCAAGACAGACCCAGATATACGAGACTAGGATACTTCAAAATATAATTTCAGAACGGCATGTATAATCTCAAGACAGACAAGAACTTCAAAATAAAACAGTTTGATTTAATGTCATCGATTGATCAAAAGCCATCGGAATCAAAGAACTTGGAAACCAACTGAAATTATAAAAGCTAAGAGGTCAAGCTCAGATG
This sequence comes from Leptinotarsa undecemlineata, assembly GCA_015342065.1. Classification (NCBI taxonomy): domain Eukaryota; kingdom Metazoa; phylum Arthropoda; class Insecta; order Coleoptera; family Chrysomelidae; genus Leptinotarsa; species Leptinotarsa undecemlineata. The sequence goes on from WOGP01000165.1 coordinate 27,778, forward strand.
GAAAGAGGAACTTTCACTCAATTTTTTTTTTCGGAAGGCATACAATTCAGCAGATCAGCAATGTTTCAGATGGTAATCCAGACGGTGACTCAGAGAAAGTTGAGATGAGTTCAGTTGAACAAAATTTATCATTTTCATGGTGATCAATTGCCTCCATTCGTGAATATATCCCAGAAGAAAAAATACTCAGATAATTCACAAAATCAAAATGAAGCATCAGGGATAATGACTTCTCCAGAAAACATTGATTTGGTGTTACGAATCGTACAAAAGAATTCGATTCGAATCTTAGATGGATTGATTACAGAAATTAAAATATTTTCTCTGTTGAACGCTTCAATATGGATTCATCAAAACTGTTTTTCGCTTTTGCCAATATACATCAAATTATTTGAATATGTTAAAAATCTAAAAAATATCTTTCTATGCCAAACAAAACATAGATTACATCGAATGAAAATAAAGATTCAAAAAAAAAACATTTCATGTCTCACAGGTGTCATCAACAGTTGTCGTTATGAATAAATATGTAGAATTTATGGTTGTACATAAATTACTTCACAGAGGCACTTGACCAGAGTTGTCGGGACAAACTTATGAAATATTACATTTCACACAATCTCCTCACCAAGAACTTGTAATTGAAAATATTCTTGCAACAGGATACGGTGTCGATAAAGTTTTTGGTGCATGGTACAAACATGGCGTTGTGTGATGAAGGTTCTAGTGCCACTTCAGAGAAATTGAAAAGTTGCATTCGAAAGAAAAGTTTTAACTCTCGTGCTTGCGAAGGAAAAATTCCATAACATCTTGACATGAACTTTTCGCTAGTTGAAATATCTGAGACTCACAGTGGTGCAAAGATTTCAATATCAAAAATATAATGAGTGTTCAGAATTCATGTGCGAAAGTAATGATTCACATTGGATTTGAATTGCTAAAGTTCAAATCTATTTGGAAAAACATTCTCAGAAAGTTTATTCCATACGAACGCTGTTCTCCAAATGGAAGAATCCTTAAACAGTGATCAACTTCAAGAGGAAGTTCAATCTTTCTCTTGGAGATTAGTGATCACAAAATTGAAGCAGCCTAGTCCAAAACAAAGTCGGCGGATAAAAATTATATATAGTGGTATTGACGAATAATATCATTATAGAATAGGGAAAATACAATTTTTGTATTTGGCAAGATAATTGTATAAGTCAGATGGTTAAACATTTGGGATTCTGATAAATAGTACTAGGAGCATGTAGTTCACGATAAATAATTATTTTTATTTTTAATAACATGTCATACGTTCCTACAATATTTGTAGGGATTTCTATTTTATAGAATATAGCAGATAAAGATATCATTAGTGAAATAGATCCTAGAAGCGGTTAATATGTTTTTGAGTATATCCATTACAAATAATCATTCAAAAATCAAATACGTTCTCATCATAAGTTCATATTTAGTTCAGATTATAGACTTTACTTTTACGTTATTCAGCTTGAATAAGATTAGCCCAAATCTAAGATTTTGTTATGTTGTTATCAGCTCCACATCTTTTGACATTGATTATATTTATTTTCTATATATATTACTGTGTAAGCAAACTTTATATCAATAAATTAAAACCATATTGAGACCTCTCAATCATTTTGCAATATTTAGACAAGATAAAAGTACCACCACACGTATTACTTTGTTGTTTTACTTGCTTTTACCTCTAAAACATCCATGAAATGATGAGGAATGGGAATAAATGAAACGGACTTCATTTTAGTGAAAAAAGAAATGTATTGTATAAAAAAAGAAATCAGTTCACATCATACATACATCATACATCATAGTTGTCCAGTTCTGGCACCTGGAACTGGTTCCTCTTTGAAACTATTTTTGCAGAATTGATCTTCTAACAAACATCCACCTAGTCGTTAGTCAGGCAATATTGTATTTCTGGCCAGCGCCATTCAACTGTAGGACCATCTTAAGATAAGCTAACAATTTTGCCATGGTATATCTGTCTATTATATGTAACAACTACAAAGTTATCAATATCAAAGTCTTCTGACTTCAACTCAACTGATGTTTCTTCATCATTAGTATTGTGAACAGTTATGCCTGCTACTTCCTGTGATATTTCTTACAGATCGGAAAATGTTTCGCTTTGCCCATCAGACTCTAATATCATCTCAACATAATCTTCATCTGATGAAGAGTTTTGTTTTTTTTTTGTTTTCCTTCTTGGAAATGTTTTGTGGTTTTATTTGACACACTGGTAGAAGGTTTGTTGACTGCTTCTGAGATGGCTGTTTCAACCTCTTCAAATGCAATACCCATGCCAGCAGGCACTTGCAATTTCTTCTTCCTTCTTCTCAGGCCATCTTCAGTTGAAAACTGAAATCGTTTCTTCTCCAACTATTCCATGAACATGAAAGCTTCTCCTATAGACTCTTTATCCACGGACTGGTTTTCTGGAAGACGGTCTAGCAGTTTTTGCTTGTTTAAGGAAAATATT
>WOGP01000166.1:0-14955 GCA_015342065.1 Leptinotarsa undecemlineata
AAAACTACTAAAATAAATTTAAAAAACCGGACATTTCTGTTAAGATTAGAAGTTATTAGCATTTAATTGACCAATTTTGGGTTTTTATACTAAAAATCGTAAAAGTTCCCTTAAAAATCAAAAACGCGCTAGAAAATAAAAATGTTTTTATGAATATGTTATACATGGGCTAGTGTATCACCCCCTTAAAGGTTTGCACCCAGCTACTAAACACCCTGCATATTTCTTACTATTAATTTACAAATATGACTAATGAGACCCTTCAAAGATTTATCATACTAGTGCAGATTCTCTGTTGATAAAGAAATATTTATTTTTGAGATTGTGGAGGATTAGAAACTTGAACACATGGGGATATAGTGACATTCAAATATTTTTTTACTATCCATAAGTTATAATATTCAGTAAAGGATTTGCAATACAAATTGGACTCAGTTTTACCATTTCTCGATTTGAATAGGGACTAACGCCTGTTTATGTATTGCCTTACCTTGCAATTTCCTTGGTATTTTGGTATTACTGAAGAAATAACTTCGACACAAAGTAGGAAGTAGCAGGTTCGGATATTCTTAAAAAAATCTAATATTTTGATGATTTTTCAATAATATATCAACATATATAATTGTCTTTTGAAGTCTCAGTTCTTCTAGATACTCCGTGTCAATTATTGAACGAACGTAACCTTTTGCTTCAGTTTAAAAATGAAATATTATTTTGAATTATGAATAAAACTAAATATTGAATTTGTCATATTCTGAAATTATTTCAATTTTGCAAATAATTTGAATTGAAAGAAATGAAACGAAAATAACCTTTTTTCAAAAAGTAACAATTTTATTGCACCTATATACAGGACTGCATTTATATACATTATTGCACTTATATACATTATTGCGCTTATATACAATATTGCTATACAATCATGGTATCTGATTTGAAAACAAAATGGTTTAATACAGAAGGTAACTAATGACTTGCTATCTATGAATTTCGGAGTTTTGTGCAAGGATGGCTGAATCTAAAATCCTAATACAAGAGAAGTTGATGGTTAATCCACTCAAGTTATTTGCATCTAGATAGTCCAGATACATGGGTATTATTTAGAATGGCGGTAATTTGATATGCATATACACGCGAGTTTCTAATAAATTATAATTTAATACTGAATAATAATTTATTTAAACTGGATCAATTTTCTCTGATGTTATAACAAGCACTAAATTATATTGACTAGTATTGAGAACGACTTTCACATCGTCTCAAAGCTACTTTTTTTTTCGGAAAATTGTTCGATAGCAACATTGGAGATTCATGAATGCTTTAATATTCTTCAATTCAACTGACGGCATTACATTCAAGAATGATTTAACTCAATATGAGTCATAAGGTTTGTCCGAAAAAACTAAATTCGTTTTCCGGGAACCAATTTTTGAACAGCGGAACACTGAAATTCGAAAATACCATGGGAACGAATTATATGTTTTTCGGCCAGCCGAGAGGAAAATTACATTTACGAAATTACTCAATTATTTATTTTGTCTAGGAAAGCGTTTTTCAAAATCAACTAAATATAAAATATCAGAACAACGCAACTTCCGGATAAATCGGAAGGAGTCGCCTAGTTTAGTTTTAAAAAATCACAATCAGGTGATATATCATGGCGTAAATATTAAAACCTAGAGTCAAATATTTACAAGCAAACTAAAATTGCCATCTTCTTTAACGAAAGACGGAAGTAATAATAGTTTGAAAATCAGTCTCATTAAGGAAGGCCGCCCCGAAGGCCAGACCCGAAGTCCATTGACCGTGTTCGATGGCCAATTAGACGGAGTAAAGTTAATAAACGTAGATCTGCTTGAGTTGGGGTTTCAACTCCGCTGGAATGGTGTAAACTTCTTGAGGGGGCTTCCTTTTGACGAGACGTCTCCATTTGCCTCCAAGGTTCTTCCGGAAACCGCGGACGAAACCTGGACGCTCCGATGGCAGATTTTGTACAAGTGTATCCTGCAACAAATAAACTTACATCAGTCTGAGGTCGGCGAGAAAACGGAAGTGATAAGCGAGAACCACGTGAAATCGAAAGTGTAGATTGACGCCTATTTCAAGTTGAAGTATTAATGGCGAAGTGTTACTTTTATCACGATAATTGAGCTAGCAATGCGTGAGAAATATCTCCCCTATCGCGTTGCTAGGGTTGAATATATTTTTGTACAGTCTATTCTGACTTAGGGTGCTTCTGATCGATATAGCCTCGCAATGTCATTGACCTTTGAAAGGCGGAAGCTCAGCAATTATAGCCTTGGTGAATATTTGAATATTCTTCATACACAACTTTGGCACGTTTTTATTCTTATAGTTGTTTCAAACAATGAAAAGGGGATAAAACTTGTTCAATCGCTGACTGTCTTGTCGCTCTTTGTCTAACGTACGAACCAGCAAAGGACACATGCTCTCATGGGTTCGTTTGCCCAGTTTCTTTACGCTGTTGTCAGCACTGAAGGCTATGTACCATGTACCGGAAACATTCTTTTGTGTCTAGTGAATACCTTCATTGAAAAAACCCATCAAATGTGGAACCTGAATGACGTTTGCTTACATGGATATTTGAGGACGTATTAGTGATTATGCAAATGTTAGCTGGAATTTACAAAGTCTGTCCGGCAATCGAGGTTAACAAGTTCGTTTACTACTGAATGTGGCAACGTAGCTGACGAATGAAATATCAGTTAACCGTTCTCCACGAAACTATTTTTTATTCCACAAAAAATATGTTGCCTTCTTCACTGGCTTGTTTTTGGGCCACAGAAGTCGGAATCTGAAAGTTTTTAGCATCTCGGTATGGTGTGAATGTACAGTTCCGCTAACTGTTTCTAAACACGGATTGCATTTCAATGAATAGAAACCTTGCGGTCGAGAGAGTTTAAAACTCAAGGCGATAAACTCGATATCTAGGAATAGTTGCAAGCTTGAAAATTCCCAATCACCATGGTTTACCTGTTTCGATCGACTAGTTGCAAAACTAATATCGGTTATGTTAATAGTTGTGACCTCAATTCTCCAGAGCATGCAACGGTTACCTTTAATTGGAGATTTTTATTACGAAAGTCAACAATAAAAGAGAAATTTGCTAGTGGTTCAATGAAACTATTACGTAAAGATTTCTCAAGCTTTGTTATAGATTCTCAATGAAGCGCAAATTTGAAAACTGCTGGTAAATTTAGTTTTTCTTTAATTTTATTCGAAATTTACCTGGTTGTTGTTGTACAGGAACTGAGAGGTAGGGGGTGGTGGTTGCGTCCAGAGAATTTGTCCTCGATAAGTCAGATCCGTTTGAAGAGCCTGGGAAGGAGAGCTTTGGTGGTTGTTGATCTGGGCGGTGGGTATAGTCTGCAAAACCACATCAGTCACGGGGTGAACACTGTTGCTGTGTTCTTCCCTTTTCCTCAGTTTGCTGCGAACAAGACGGATTGCAATCATTGTGCCGTTACTGCCCACCATTTTCGAATCGGGGCTCCGTGATGAAAAATTAAAGATAGCTATTTTGAAGCCGGTTTTTCGACAGTTTTGGCGCTATAGGTCACTTTATTAATCACTGTTTGCAGCAGCACACTAAGCACAAGCACACTGAATAAATAATCCTTTGGTTAAGAGTTCGTGACGAGTCACTTCACTGGAAAATTCAATTGACTAGAATGAAAACTCAGATCGAGGGCCTAGCTTTAAACTAGCCAAACAACCTCTAAAACTTTTCAGACTACTTCGAGTCTTGCGTTGAATATGTGTATGGAATATGTGTATGGAAAATATTGATTTCACTACAAAGCTAAAAGATTTGGCCCTAGTTATGTTCAGATACACAACCAAGTGTTTCAAACCGAAATACTGAAAAAAATATGTATTCGTTGTCAATGGCTATTTTGAACCTTCTACAAATCTAATGGGTATTGTTGAAAATACTTCCAATGGAAATACATACCACCCAATTACTTGTTGATCCTTCCGGAACATAAACCAACCATTTCTGGATTGCCTTAGCTATGTTTGTAACGGTGATGTTCCCATTCCACAAATCGGTGATGAAGTTGAAATTGAAAGTAAAATGAGCTCCTTTTCTCGCACCATCCTCAGATTCATAGAATAACATCAATTTTTCCATTGGACTATAAGCTTCTGTCATCAGCACCCTGTAACATCATATATTATTTTACATATATTATCATTAAGAAAATGTCTAAAACCCATTCTCATCAACGAATGAATAATCGTGGATTAGTAATAGTGTATTATGTGTGTGATGCCAATTCTATATTCATTATATTTTTTTATAATAAATACCTTAAAATAAAACCGCGAAATAGATAATAATAGATCTTTTACAAGTGAAATACATTTCTGAAAATATATATTTTTGGTTATTTTTCCACGTGTACTTGCCTTAAATTTGATAATGAGCTTAGAAAATACGTATATGTATAGAGGTTCAATATTTTTTAAATTTCATCAGCTATTTTGTAAATGGAAAATCATGGACCGTTCGAATAAAATACTATTTTTCATACCTACTTTTCATTGGCACAGAGAAAACGAAATAATTCAAAAAAAATATATCAGCACCTCTTTTTGGTCTGTGACATTGTTGCTCAATTGTATGATGATATGATCATCGGTCGATAAATGTTTTAGTAGTTTTTTTAAATTTAATTTTGAAAAAAATACTTACTTAGTTTCAGTGTTGTGATCTTTGGCATATTGATCCATGACTTCGCGGAATTGATAAACCATATCGAAGTTTTTCTCTTGATTTCTAGTGTATATATGATCAAGGCAACTATTATCATTCACATCGTACGAGTTGTGACCGTAGGCAAGTGGCTCATCCCGAAAATCAGGATCTTCAAAGAGATAAGGAACGGCGTCAACCCTGAACCCATCAACACCTTGGTCTAACCAGTATTTCAGAATATCCTGTAATTCAAATAGGGTATACTTCAAGGGGAGGTTAATTTTTGGAGGAGAAATTTTTAGTATTCTAAATGTCCATTCCTATAAGGAAAATGTGGAAAACTTCAAAAGAAAGGAAGGAAGCAATCAATTGGAATAAAAATTGAATAGAAAAAAGTGTTTTTTCTTATAATTCAATGCTTCAAAAAGTACGTTTTCTTTCATGTAATTCAATGTTTATATGGAAGTAGTTGTTTCGAGATGACTTGTTCATCCAGTTTGTGTCTGAAAGTTACTTGTTTGTATGATTTACATTCATTCCGAAATTAATTAATTTCTTTCTGTAATTGGAAGTTTTCCACATTTTAATACACAAAATGTGGAACCAAAACCTTCCCATTCTGAAATTGTTTCCCTATCAACAGAAATTTTTGGAAAACTTCAGTGAAAGTACAGTACACAGAATGAGACATGGCCAGAGGTGAATGTGCACGCTGAACATCAATATTGCATTCGGAAACAAAAATTATCAGGCGACCTTCTATCGTATATCACCCATATTTAGAAAAACGCAATTGAGAAACAAGGAGTGTCAAGAGCTGTTGCGCTTGATATTTTTGAGGCCTGTGACCATGTGTGGCTTGAAGGTTTGCTGACCATTCGTGAAAGAACGTTCCCTGTAAGAGGCCTTTGATGAATATCTCCCAAATACTTCTACCCAGGGATCAATATTGTCTCCAACCCTCTTTTTATTGTATACAGTTGTAAATCCTGCCTCTTAAGGAAATAATGACGTCCGCCACTGATAGTCATAAAACAATTGTGACGTAGCTAAGAGCGCACGAATGTGTAATGGTCACTGCTGCTCTAGATGTAGCAAAAATAATGCTATCGTCTACGATGGAATTTCGAGGAATGTTCCAAGGCCTTCGATTGCCAAATATAAACTCACATCGGAACAGTCAAGTGGAAATTACTGTGCGATACATTCGTTGGAGTGTTTGTTGTATTTAAAGTGAAATATAGTTAAGTTCGACTATTGTTCAGTGTAGTCAATTATTGGTGTCGGTAATGGACTAATTACCTAAAAATTTATTTTTTTAAAGTGAACACAAAGAGTTTCGATTACGGCGAGATCGAAGATCTCAAAAGAATGTTCGAGGCTTTGCAAGCGGGGTTAGCTGAAATTGCTTCGCGAAAACAACGAAAAGTTCTAGTGAGGGCTATCAATTGAAAGGAAGACGAAGGAACAGATCGACTCATGGTAGGTCTAGAGCAGCGGTTCCTGAGTGGTGGTCCACGGAACCCTGGGGTTTCGTAGAAGGGGCGCAGGGTTTCGCATCCGTCCGACAGTTAAATAAAACATTAGTACAAAAGACTCGTAACTACATATAATACGACTTGGCTTAAATCCCGGTATTACCATACCGCGGCGAACATCTTGAACCTTTGGTTTGAGATGTGTTAAAACAGATAATGAAAATTATGAAAATAGTTATAGTTACTTACTTAATTGTTTTTATCTTTGTTTAATGAATATTTTGTAATGCTCACAATATGATTTCTCATTTATAATTAGATTCTTTTTTTAAAGTCTTATATGAAAACGAAGTACAAGTTAATTTCATCAGTTATCAAAATAGGGTTCCGCCAATAAAAAATATCGTCAATTAGGGTTCCGAAACCAAAAAAAATTGGAAACACCTGGTCTAGAGAAACTTCAAAAGAAATATTTGCTGAATGGTACTGCGCCCAAGGCAAGGGGATGGCCTAAATATTATAAGGACACTTAAAGCAGACTGTCGATCTCGTTCAACATCCAACGAAAGAAGAGACTGGCGTTCGAGATCGAGAGGTACATTGGCTGCTGCATCTCAAGCTCCCAGATATTCGATTTCCATAAGAGGATGCAACAGGATTTCAATGAACTGTTGAAAGTAGGAAACGAAGAAATTCTACTCAACGTACCCTCTCAACCTCATGATGACGCAAAGGTGGTTATACTGAAAGATTCCAGAATCTCTTTCAATACCAAGAAAATCATTCAAACTTGAATTGTTGGATCTTGCGGCTTGGGTACGCCATTGATAGAACAGTCCTACGGCTCTAAAGCAGGAATTATCGTGGCCAGATCCCTTATGAATGGTAACAATCATACTATTCCAGTAAGAATAATCAACCCTAATAATAACAAGGTGACTTTCAAGAAATGGCAAGTAATTGGTACTGTGAAACTATAGTGGAAATCGCCAGAATCGAAGAAGAAGTCCCTGTATACCGTGCTCAAAAACCCGTTTCAAAAAAACGTAAAGCCATCTGTCTGAAAAAAAACTACGCAAGGCCATTAGATTCGTAGCGAAAGAGAACGATATGTTTGTGAAAGGCAAAATCATTGGTCAAACAGTATCAATTCAACATCGCATCGATACTGGCGATGCCAAGCCCATACATCAAAGCATAGTAAGACAAAGCTTCATCAATCGTTAAGGACATGTTGAAGGAAGGAGTAATGGAGGAATCAAACAATCCCTGGTCGTCGAGAATGAAGAGAAGGCTGATTTTTCCACCGGCAATGGATTATACCAGTTTAAGTTTATGCCGTTCGTATTATGCAATGCACCCACAACATTTGAACGATTGATGGAATTGATGTTGAGTGGATTTACCTGGAAAACATGCCTGGTCTATTTTGATGACATCATAGTCACCGAAAAAAGTTTTGACTGACATTTATCAAACTTTAGAAGTGTTTCACGAGGCTACGGAATGCTCATTTGCAGATCTATTTCAAGAAGTGCCGCCTCTTCAAGGAAAAGGTGAATTTTTTGGGACACAGTAGTTATTACCGGCGTTTCGTGAAAAACTTTGGGAAAATTGCCAGACCACTGCTCAGCTTAACTGGAATGGAAACACCGGTTGTTCGTTCCACAGATTGACAGCAAGTATTTGCTACCCTAAAGAGGCATTTCAGCAACGCACCGATCCTGGCATACCCAAAGGAGGAGGGCTTGTTTATACTGGACACCGATGCATACTTAGATGAAATAGAAGTAGTACTATCGCAGGTACAATAAGAAGGAGAAGTCGTCATCAGCTATGTTAGTAAGTTCCTGGGAACGTCCGAAAGAAATTAATCACAACGTCACTAGAACAGAATTTCTCGCAGTGGTCACAGCGGTATATCGCTAACACTTCTTTTTATATGGCCGTAAATTATCATGTTAGATCAGTGGCGCTTCAAGTTCAAAACCCTAGAAGGCAAATAGCCAGGTACATCGAAAAGTTTCAAACTTACGATTTTGAAATTCAACATCGAAAAGAAAGAAAAGAAGAAAAGAGTCACGGAAACGCAGATAGCTTCTCAAAAAGGCCATTTCTGACATCCGGATGCAAATTTTGCCAACGCCAGGAGGGCAAGGATACCAAGCTACTATAAGAAGAACTTTCCACCAGACGTGACAAGGTAGCGGGCAACGACTCCTTTATGGACAGCTCTGATAGAGAGATAAACTCCTCTACCTCCACTGCTTCGGGTTCCCTTTGACCCGGAGGTTAACAACCTTCGAAGGTGGCACTACCTTCAAGACGAAACAACAGATCATCGTAGTGCAGAAGGAGAAGCCGGCCTTAAAACTGTACGAGAATAGTTTGACAAAGGGGAGAGGCCGAAATGGCAAGAGATCTCCAAGTACGGCCAGCAAGAAAAGGGCTACTGGCTCCAGTGGGACTCCATGGGCATTCGAGATGACATATTCATTCGGAAATGGGAAAGCCCCGATGAAAGAACCCACAAATTCTAGGTAATCCTGCCGAAGACGTGTATCACGAATATACTCGAACAGCTCCACGAAAGTCGCACTAGAGGGCATTTCGGAGTAAATAGAACCCTAGTGGGAGAGCGTGAGAGGTAATTTTGGGTCAATTGCCGTCGAGATATGAAAGAGTGGTGCAAGCGCTGTAACTTGTGCTCTTCGAGAAAGGATCCGAAAACAAGTCAAAGAAGAAAGTTGAAGCAGTATCTCAGTGGGGTGCCCTTTCGGGAGAATCGCAGTCAACATTCTGGGATCACTACTTACGACTACATCTGGTAAGGAGTACCTTATGGTTGTGATGAACTAGTTTTCCAAATGGTCTAAAGTAATAGCATCACCCAACCAGAAGGCTGAAACGGTGACAGAAGTCCTATTGCAGAACGTAATTGCCAGAGAAGGAGGACTCCAGGAACTACACTTGGATCATGGCCGCAACTTTGAATCAGATTTATGACTTTGTTAGGAATAAAGAAGACAAGAACAACCGCTCTTCACTCACAATCCGATGAAAGACATAAACGCACCATAAATAACTACCTCTCGATGTTTGACTCCGAAAACCTATGAGACTGGGATGAATTGGTTCCTCTCTTTATGTTGGCATACAGGAGCTTCCAACATAATGTGACAGGTTATATACAATCCATGTTGGTAACTGGTCGAGAACTGAAGCTTTCCATAAATGTGGTGGTCCATCCGATGATTCCCAAGAGGTGTACCTATTTCAGAGTATGTAAATGACCTGAAGAAGAGACACAAATTTGCCATATCCAAATTATAGCTTTCCAGCGATAGAATGAAAATAGGATTTGAACAAAAGTCGCTGCCAGTGAGCTTCAACAAGGGTGATGCAGTGTGGCTCTACGAACCCCAACGTCAGAAAGGTTTGTGTCCCAAATTGCAGAGACCATGGCAAGGACCTTATCCGTTAACCAAAAAGATAAACGATTTGATGTACAGAATCCAATTGTCACCCAGAAGCAAGCCTGAAGTTGTCCACATAGAGAAGATGAGTCGTTACATGGGTCGTATCCTCTTGGTATGTTGTTCGGGGCGAACAACCTCAATGACAGGGGTAGTGTTGTGAATCAGGGCCTAAAAAAATGACGCCAGGCGCCACTGGTAGTCAAAAAGCAATTGTGCAGTTCGACAGACATTCCGTGGCTATTTCACCGACTTCGATGGAATTCCGAGTGATTTATCAGCGCCTTTGACTGCCAAATATTAGCGCTATTCACTCACCCATCGAGACAGTCAAGTGAAAGTTAGTGTGCGGTACGCGAAGCGATCTATTAGGGCGATAGACATTCGAATAATAGTTGTCGTTGTTTTAGTTGAAGTGTGCATTGTATTTAAAATGAAATGAAGTTGAGTTTGATTATTGTTCATTATAGGTCGACCCACGAAAAAAAAACCTTTCAATATCAACGAACGAACATATTGCTTTACTGACGATAGCATACTTGTCTCGTCATTCCATTTGGATTCCAGGACATCGTCTGCAGATGCGAATCTTCACCGGCAGCATATCCTAATGGGGATCTAAAGGTGATTTCGAATTGGGGTGAAAGTACCCAGGTTTAATTCAATGTCACCAAAACCAAGTATCGGTTTCGATAAGTTTGTTGAGGTTTAACACGGATATCAATATGTCTTGGCACAATAATGTCACTGGAATTGCAAAGGCTGCTTCTCAAAAGCTTGGAACACTGTTTCAAACCAGAAAACTGTACACAGTTCACCAGTTCACCAATGTTTAATGCTTCAGGAAGCTCAGATCAGAACTTCTTTGTAATATTATTCTCGTGTATGGAGCTCCGCGTTCCGCCTCTAGCATACCCTGAAGTTGTCAAAAAAGAGCCATCCGCCTTGACAGCCTGGACCATTAAAAAAAGGTTGGAGATTTATTTCTTCTCCAGAGACAGATGAAAAAAGGAATGTTTCCGTAAAAAAAACAAACATGTAATAGAATCCAATCAAGAGTTCTAAACAGTATGAATTTTGTACGTGATTAGTTAGCAGTGCTTATGACCGACTGAGATTCATTCTGTGTACTGTTCCTTCAGAAATGACTTTTTCTAACGGCCCCTTTTCATGAGTCTAGAACAATTGAACTGAGAGGAGGTTGCGCTAACCCAGGATTTGAGCTCGAGTAGAGGCTGAGTCGTGATTTTCAAAGATTCAGTTGAACTAGATTATGTACCCTAATCAACTTTTGACTACATTTGTATGCATACATCATTCCAAATATTCACGTCTCCTAACGTTCCTATACAGAAGGAGCTAGCAAATACCTGTCGCAAAACAGTCTGAAATCAATCGAGTGGTCACAAACATATCGGTTTCGCGGTATTACCCCTCATCAATGCAGGATAGATCCAACAAAGAGAATAGTGTTTCTAGTATTCTCGGATAATTCCATCCTGGTTCGAACACATTTACGAAACTTTCATGTGAGACAAGTACCCTCAACTAGTAATAGCTCCACCTCATGCAGAAAGTTTTGAATGGGAAAGAAAAATCCCATGTATTAATATTCTAACATAAATGAGGAATCTTGCACAAATAGAATTTATAAATAGATAGATAAATAGATAGATAGATAGTTAAATAGATAAATAGAATTTAATTCAATATCCATCGTAGTACTGGCCGGGAAAGTAGTAGTTTCTCAGCAGGCACTGTCCAAATCCAAGTACGTACTTGATTTCCCCTGAAACAGTTGTTAATTTTGATATCTTTAATATAATATTTTTCAATTCGTCCCAATGAGTTGCACTGTAAGAAGTGACATTATCATCAGCAAAAGTATGTAGATATTTTTCTTCTGTTGGGAATTTGAATAATTTATTCAGATGAACTATTGTATTATCAATGTTACTATAATGCCTTCTTCAGGTATGTAACTTTCTATTAACTTGTGAGTGGTTTTTCAAATAATAGTTCTAATTACATCCATTCACAACCGATCGAAAGCCCTGAAAAACCCTAAAAATATCAGAAGAGAATATCTAAAGAATAATAATGGCTTGGCCAAAATCATTACAGGAAATACAATTTATTCGATTAGCATTTTTTTACTGTGATTCACTTGATATCAAAATCGTCAGTAAAGAGGACTGAAGTTTTCAAATTCGAGTTCATTTTCATATTTATTTATAAATTGGGTCAATTACAGTAGTTTTTGATAAACTGAAGTGATTGTTAATAAAAAATATCAATTAAATATAAAATGTTATCAAATCGTTCGTTGATTGCATAATTTCTGTCATGACTCCACTCCAACAAGGCAATTTTTATCGTTTTTTTTAAGGTGATTGACAATGTTTCGTGGTGTATTACATCATTTCGGACTTCCATTGTCCAATATAATATAAATTGATTTGAAATCCCTGAAAAAAAGTGAAAGGTGGAATCACTCTAATGACCTATAAATAGTCAGATCTCGGAGGAATAAGTCCAGTTATCACCCGAAGACGATTGTGGATACTAACAATCGAAACGTCGTGACGTAACTGAATAGAGAATAGAGAAAAGTGTTGTATTTGTTTCGTGAGAATCTCTCTTTCGTGTAATTCAATGTTTATATAAAAGTAGTTATTTCGAGAGAACTTCTATAATTTCTGTCTGAAAGTTACTTCTTTGCATGAGCCAAAACCTATTCACATTTACTTACCTTCATTTCTTCTACAACTTTCGGATTAGAAAAATTTAATTCTGGTTGTTGTATGGTAAATTGATGTAAGTAATATTGTTGTCGTTTTTTGCTCCATTGCCACGCAGAACCTCCAAATTCTGAAATCTGAAAGGAAATGTTTTATATCTAAATTATTATTTCTGAAATTATAATTGAATAGTTCAACTAAAATATGCATAAATCGATGAAACTACTTTCGCTAAGAGTTATAACCACAGTATACTTATAAACAGTAGTCCCACTTAGCGTCGGTCCCTTTGATGTTGGTGTCCAGGAGTTTCAGTTTTTAGTAATGACATTTCTCCCTACTACAATCTCAACCAAAGCGTCTAAACACTGTTCAACGTAACAACTATTCATTTAAACTGCTCTAAAAAACACGATGAAAACCATGTTGGGCATGAGAAAATTGTACAAATGATAATTTTGCATTTGTGTAATATTCAAGTAACCTAGATCATTTGGACAATGATATACATGTTTCAAGTAGATTTTAAAAATTCATGGGCTCGGCAGATATTCATACTCGGATGTGACAAAATATATTTTCATTTCAACAAGAAAAAAGACAAGATGAAGAACGGGTTTTGTTATTCAAGAACCATGGTACGAATCCATGCTAAATTTCTTTGTAGTGATTTCTGGGGCCGAATATAGCATTTTTGATTTGAGAATTTAAGATGGCGGATGAGTTTGCCGATTCGATTATATTAAGGGCCAATTATTAAAAATATTCCTAATCGAATTCATCACCCAAGATTTAAGAATCTATAGAGCTTATTCTTTTTGAATAATGTGGTACTACTTAGGACTTGAGGAAGTAAAAAAGTATTTGTGTAGTGTTCAGTCATACAATAATAGTAGGTTGGGTGAAACCGATGGAATTCGACAACTATGGAAAGGTTGCGTGCCTGTCTTGAACTCTTCGTTTGCGCAGACCTGAGTCTGCAACTCCGGGGTCTGCGTCTAGAAAATTCAAACCAAAAATCACCCAAAGTATAATTACTGTATATAAGTATACCGTGGTTATAACTGTACAGAGTGGACCAAATTGCATATTTTTAAAGTGTTTAAACTGTTTTTAAACTAGATACATGTAATCTGATGGCTGTGTCTGAAGGTCAAATTTTGTGTCAAAGTTAATTGTGAAAAACCGCTAATTGATATCTATCATCGTTTCTGTGTTGCAACATGTTTATCGAAAATGGTGTTAAAACGTATTGTTTCCAATGAGATATAAATAGCTATTGTTGGAAAACTATTTTTATGAGACACCCTGTATATTACTACACATTTCAGTAGAGCTTAAAATTACCTTTCAAAAAATGTAGCACACTTGATGTTGTCATCTTTAGGTATTTTCATACAGACTTTGAAACGCGCACTTTGATCACTAGGCTATAACCGATGTGTCGATGAAACAGAAAACAAATATTTACCGGTAGCAGTCAAATTTTGATTTGAGCGGTAAAGACGGTCTTCAATGGGAAATGTTCCTCCTGAAGAAAATCAAGTAGTTTTTATAAAAGAGCTCAACAACATGGCATTTTAAACTTATCATTTCAACCTTTTTCTTTTTGTTTAAAAAAGAGAAATGAAATAATACATTCAACATTTGAAGGGATTTGTTTCTATTTCACCATTTGGCAACATCGGTTATAGCTAATAAAGGACAATGAATCTGGTACCTGTATGAGACAAACAAAGATGACATATTTCAGAGGCGCGCTGTTCTGGTTACTTATGTTCCGAGTTCGGAGACATTCAATGACATATGACATTTTGTACACCTAACCTATCTTCCGCTATATGAATAAATAACCAAACAACCTGAACTCCGATCTAGTATTCTAGGCACTGTTGCCAATATGTGAATTAGAAACAAATCCCTTTAAAAATTGAAACTCAACAGTTGGAACATAAATTTGAATATTTTTCGAAGTGAATTTGAAAAACTCATGAACTGAACTTTTACCAGTGATTCCTGGAAAGTAGTAACCTAGTACGTAATTTTTCGTTAAATTGTGTTTAAAGAGACGAAGTCTATGTGAGCAGTGCTCAGTGCCCGCTACAATCCTCATTCTATTGTGGAGCAGAGATCTCAAGGAAGATTTGGATTTAGTGTGTGGGCAGGAGTTTTCAGGGGTTATGGGCTCATTCCTTTATAATAGCACTCTCACATCTCAGAGATATTTAGAAATTTTAAGGCAAAATATTGAACCCTTTTTTAAAAAATCACACCTCACGATCTGATGTCCACAAATTTTATCAAGTGATTTGAATCATTGGATTCAAATCACTTGATACAGCTACTGTGCTAGCGAAACATGTTGTGATATATTTTTCAAATAAAGTTTGTGGAGATCAAATCGTGAGATGTAGTTTGTGAAATTACAATGGATCTTCATCAAGTAATGGCCAAATCAATCAGAAAATTGAACCTCTTGTTAATGACAATTCATCAAGGGGCTCAACTAATAGAGCTAGGAGAGATATATTTTCAAC
>WOGP01000166.1:14965-30256 GCA_015342065.1 Leptinotarsa undecemlineata
TGCAATTGTCCCAAATTTTTTGGCTGAAAATTTTGGTAATAATTGATAGCCAAGCAAGGACCCAACTGTTGACCGGCTATGTCACTAGACCCAATTCCAGTGTACTTTTAACCTCTGAGGAAGATTGAAAAATTCCTTCCTTGAATTGTCGACCAATTCTAGATATGAATTGAATGCGGCAGTGGTGCAAAGTTTTGCTCCTCTCACTACTATTGAACTTATTAATTAGGGCCACTGTCCCTGCTGTTTCAGCGAGTGCATTGGCTTGGGATGTGAGGATGTGTGTGTGGGATGACCAAACCGGTCATCGGATGTCTACTTCCTCGTAGTCCCGCTGAATACGGAAATAATAGAATCACGTGTGGTTCTGTTATTCTCTAACTGAATGGCATCTCAAGGATGGCTTTATCCTAAAGTGTGTGTATCCGTGCCGAGAAGATGAATAACACTGAGTCTTTCAGCTGTCTCTAATGGAACCTTTGAGATATCGCAATGCCTTGTTAGGGTTATAAGGGGCTCTGCCCTAGCTACTCGTGGAACCTTTATGGATATGGATAAATTTAAAGAAACATTTTTGACGTTGAGTCTACAGAGCCTCCAACTGAGATCCCTGTAACTTCAGATCAGGAGCGAGAGCTTTGCAACTCTTCTCCTGTTCCAGGACCCAAACCTAAAAGAAATGTGTTTTCGATCAGATCTGAAGGAAGTGCTAAGAAAACACTCTTGATTTCTTCAACTCTTTCAATGCATATCTTCAATTTACTTGCGAAAAAGAAGTTGATAATTATTTACCTTTCCTTGACATGAAAGTCATCAGGTTTGAAGGAAACATTCTTAAGACTTTGAATAGGATGGCGACCGTTGAATATTATTTTGATTGTCAAGTTGGCGGGAATTCGATAAAAATGTTCTAAATTGTCGACGTTTCGAAACTTTGTTGTATCATCTTCAAGACTCTGAAGTATAAGAACAAGACATACATAATAAAATGAAAATTTACATAGCAGTTATGTTAGAACCAAAATAAATTATGTAATATAACAATCGTTAAAAAATAATAAACGAACACTTTACAAAAAAAAAATTGATGAGTACCAACGTTAATGAGTACTTACAATTAGGGCGGCTTTCCGAGTTGAAGAATGAAGTGAATAATTTTGACATAAAATATATATACGTTCACAGGTTCCTGAAAGACGTTAACACAGACACGAAGAGATTAACAATCTAAACTTCGTTCTTATAATTCAAAAAAACCCATGGGAGAAATGAGAATTGTATTTGGAATAAGCAGTCGGTTAATTATTCGGTTCCATGTTGTGTTATTTCAATCATTTAGTCTTTTTTTTTAGTATTGTCTGTTGTCCTATAATACTGACTGACTCAAAATCAAAAGTATGGAGGGACGATTTGCAATGTTCTGCAAGGCTAGTAGGCTGCTATGTTCAGTAACTATTTGTTTGAGATACCTGCCTGTTTGCCCTATATATATTTTCATTCAGCACATTTACATATTTACATTCAGCACATGGTATTTTATCGACAATATTGGATTTCAGGTCTTTTGGTGTTTTGGTTTTTATTCTCGTGAATAAATGATTTTTAATTGTATTTTCAGATTTCATACTAATTTCAAAATTTTTATTTTCTAGAATCTTGCATAGTTGTGGTGTCAGACCTGCTATATACGGTGATTTGAAATATTTCATGTTCAACGGTGTTTTTTCTTTTTCTTTGTTTACTTGTTCTGTCTAAATATACTAATTTTTCAATTAAAGATCTAGGATAGCAATTCTTGAGTAACATAGTTTCTATTAGTTTTAGGTTTTGGTTTTTAAAATTCGCAGGTGCTAAATGTGTAGCCCTGTATTTGAGATTGTTTATGATGTTTATTTTTTGTGTCAGTTGGTGGATAGAGTGGTAGTTCATAAATCTTTCAGAGTATGTTGGTTCATGGTACCAATCACTTATAATTTTGTTGTTAGATTTTACCAGCAAAACACCCAGAAAAGCAATTCTATTATTTTTTTCTTCTCCATCGGTGAACTGAAGTTTCGGATGATAACTATTGAATGTTTGTTTGAAGGTGGTTGAGAATGTTTCGTGGTGTATTACATCAGTTCGGACTTCCATTGTCTAATATGATATAAATTGATTTGAAATCCCTGGAAAAATAATAAAAAGATTAAACGAAAAAACAATTTTACTAAATACAAAAAACGGAAATTACCAGGAATTGACATACAAGCTACAAAAAATAATATAAATAAATAATAAAAATAAATTAATATTTCAAATTTTTTATTTTTTGTAGCTTGTATGTTAATTCCTGGTAATTTCCGTTTTTTGTATTTAGTAAGATTGTTTTTTCGTTTAATCTTTTTATTATTTTTTCAGGGATTTCAAATCAATTTATATTATATTAGACAATGGAAGTCCCAACTGATGTAACTATTGAATGTTGTTAAAATTCTATCTACGTTTTCTTTTTCTATGCACAAAACTATATCATCAACATATCTCTTGAAAAAAATTATCGCAAAATTACAGGATAATACAGGATAATACAGGATACAGGACCTGTAAACATGCATTGTCATCAGTTCTAGACTACCATGCAAAATTTCAGGACAATCGGATACCGGGAAGTGTCATAAAATTGTATGTCTCTATTCAAATTTCGTTTTTGAAATAAAAACTTACCCAGTTGTTGGGCACACTTGGTATAGGGGAATCGTTGGGGATACCATCATGCCACACATAAAAATCTTCAAATCCTTCCATCTTGTCTTCAGATTTCATAAACCATTCATGCAAATCACTGGTATGGTTAGGAACAAAATCCAAAATTATCTTTAGGCCTATACCTTTGGCCAGCACTAGGAGTTCTTTCAAGTCTTCTGTGGTACCAAAAATGGGATCAACGTTACGATAGTCACTTATGTCATATCCTTGATCAATTTGAGGGGATTCAAAGATGGGAGAGAGCCATGTAGCTGTGATTCCAGCATCTTTCAGGATATTCAGCTTGCTGATTATACCTTTGACATAAAAATATTCATTTGGAGAAAATGGTTTGCTGTTGAATAGAAAAAGAGATATTTTTGGAAAGATTAGTTTCTGGAAATTTATCACAAAGAGGGACACTTCTGAAGAAAAGGAGAAAGTAATTGAAAGTAATCACGAAGATCTGTAATAGCTCAAAAATTTATTTCAGATACAACATTGTTTTCTCGAAGAAAATCAATATTATTAAGTTGAATGAAAGATTTATCTGGAATCTCCGGCCTAAAATAACTCCAAAACAAGTACTTTTTCCATTCACTAAAAGTGCACTACCCTTCTCGACATGCCAACCAAGTTTACGTCTACAGGAGATGAATGACTAATGTTGAAGTCGAGTGGACTGAACTGAATGATTTTTGCAAATATAAAATGTTAATGAGTCTAATTCAGTACTCGACCATCAGAGAAAGAATATTCTGATTACTGGAATCCTTGGTGGAATAATGAACTTCCTATCTCTCTTTCCTATCTTTGGCGCTGAATAAATCCAAAAAACTTTCACGTTCAGACACACATCAATAATTTCGGGTAGAAATACCATTACTATTTTCAGAAATATATTGTCATGTACCGATTTCAACAATTTCAGAGCAATTTCGGGCGTGGAGTAAAGACACGCCCGAAAAAACCATTGTTTGTCGAAACACGTGTTGCGTTTTTGTAAAATTGTTTATTGAAAATCTCACAAAAAAATGTTTTTTGAATACGTTAGTTAGATATTTTCATACCTGTCATTCATGTTAATCTGTCAGTTTCTTTGTCACCGGATTCACAACTCATTTCATATATCCATAACTGTTCATTTTCTAATATGTTTTTGTTTACGGACAAAACACAAGCACTGCAGGAAAATTCTTAAGGCTCTCTCAGAGCGGTGCCTATGCGAAAGTAGTGATTCACGTTAGATTTGAAGAGCTGGAAATTAAATCCATTTGGAAAAATACAGAAAGTTTATTCCATATGAACGCAGTTCTCCACATGAGAGAGTTCTTGAACATTGACGTTCGAGGTGTACTGATTAGTACCTCTAAACGATGGGCAGCAACAGTCCGTCGCGTATTTTTGATATGTACCGCTATTTGTGGAATCAAATGTGCCAAGTCACTAGAACACATCCCGTGAAAGTATCTGTAGAAGAGAAACAAATCTCCTCCTTTCCAACCCTCCTTTCATGTTCCAGGCTATCAAGTTTGCACGTGATATTCGCGTCTCCAATCAGGCGGATGTCTCGTTTCCGATTTTCTGATTCGGAACAGTGTTTCAAGCTTTTGAGAAGCAGCCTTTACAATTGCAGCGACATGATTGTGCAAAGACATATTGGTGTCCATTTTAACCCCCAACAAACTTAGCGAAGCAGAAAGCTGAATTGTCTGACCTGACATTATTATATCCGGTTCGGAAACATTTATCTTCTTGGAGAAAATCGATGCCTGGGTTTTGTGGCACTGAATTGAACCTGATTCAACCCAATTCAAAATCATTTCTAGATCCTCATTAACATAATATGCAACCTCCTGCTGCCGGTGAAGATGTGCATCCGCAACTGATGTCCTGGAATCCAAATGGCATAACGAGACAAGTGTGGTCTTCAGCAAAGCAATAAATTGGAATCTTTGTGTTTTCCAATAAGTCGTTGATATAGAATAAAAAGAGGGTTGGAGACAATATGGATCCCTGGAGAACACCAGCGTTGATGGTGAAAGTATTCGAGAGATATCCATCCACGGCCACTTACAGAAAACATTCTTTCAGGAAGCTGAAAAGCCATACACAAAAATGATTCGACAAGTGATAACATCAAAGTTTGGCCAGCAACAACTCTTGATTTCCATGATTCTTGATTGCGTTATTCCAAATATGGATCGCCTGTCGATCTTTGTTTTCATATTGATTTCATATTGATGATCGCTCAAGGTGTTGAAGCCTTTCAAATATTTGAGGATATGGTGGTTTACGACTTTCTACATGATTTTTGATAAAGCGGCGATAAAGCAGAAAGAAATTGTTCAGTATTAGCTATCAAATGTTGAGAAATCTTTTCACAGCAGTCTCGTGGGTATCTTCAATCATGGGACCAAAAAAAGTCACAGAGTGCTAACTCTGGTAAATACGATGGCAGAGGCATGATTATGATGTTAGCCAAAAAATACGAACAAGCAATGACGAGTTAGCAGGTGCATTATCGAAATGCAAAAGCCATGAATTGTTTTTCGACAATACCAGAGGTTTTCTTTGAATTACTTCTCGCGAGCGGCCCATAATTTCAAGATAATATTAACCGTACAACCAAGAACTTCTGATGCACAATGCCACGATAATTGAACTTTTGGTGCTTCACTTTGGCCTGGGCTCTTCCATTGGGACAATTGGACATCTGGATCGCTGTTGACGTCATTTGACAATTCCTAAGCGATGCTAATGCGACGGTTATATTCGTTGCATTAGCATCGCTGCTAGACGCTTCATGCCCAAAATTTCCGAAAAAATTGCATGACATGCAATTTTTTCATCAACATCTTCATCAATGGTTGTCATTCATAACTTCTCCACCTTCTGTGAAAAGCTTGTACCGTTTTTGAAATTTTTTCTGACTCAGAGTACAATCACCGCATGCCACTGTCAACATTTCAAGTGTTTTTGAGCACTTATTTTTTTTTAACAAAATTTCATGCAAATTATTTTATCCATTTTTTTCGATAGCAGGAAATCACCAAACACGCAAAACACTTTCAAGTTGTATGCCTCTCACCAACGAACTAAACATGCTCGAGACGAGTATACCAACATAAACAAATGAAAACATCGCTAATCGAATGCACGTAGACCGCGAAATTTGAACATTCACATTATTTTTTGAAGAGCCCATACATTTTTGATCAATTGGATCTAGAAAACAAAATGTAATTCAAATAATCGTTGACTTTAGATAGCCAAGATTAAATTATTCATCATAAATTTTGAAGATTGAAATAATTTATTAGGAATTTTTGAAGAGTGCTATTGACATATCTCAAATAATCAATGTGTTAATAAATATTTGCTATACGTCTTAAATGGGCTAACAGAACCATCTTAAAAATTGAAAAACATAATTCTGAATTCTATTTCTGAATTTTTGGCAAATCATTTACTTGATGCTGATATTATTTGATCCGTTATTTTCACCAATAATATTTCACTATTGAATCGAAATCCTTTGCTTTTAAGATGAAATGAATTTGGAATAATTTAATTACTCCACTAAACAAGTTTGCAGAAAAAATAGAGATTCTTCCGTTTCATTTCAAATTATTGAAATTATATAGTAATATTTCATTACTCTGCTCTGGAATTTTATTATATTGCTGTCTTAGAAACCTTCTAAAATATGCATTGAGGTATTTCTTAAGGCCAATACTTTTAATCAAAATGAATGAGAATATACAAAATAGGCAGAAGTCGTACCACAAGTTCTCTATATATTTTCTCAATGCATCGAACATCTACATTCAATTTGTTTCCACTAGAAAATATATTGATTCATTTTCTGGAATAGTTAACAAACAGGTATCCATAAATGCAATCAGTGATGAAATTTTGAACCACGTTTTGGGTGACCACCTGTCCGAAACTTTTTGAAGCCAACTCCTAATATTCAAATCAGCTCATCATCTCACAATGCCTATTTTATTATTACTAAGCTGTACTTGTTACAAATATAGGTACACTAAAAATGTTATATAAATGACACTGGCACTAAAGTTTGGTAATTATAATTTTCAATAATGGGTCACTTAACAATTAATAACTTTTTCCTATTTAAAAAAAATCAAAAATATCAGAATACACATTCACGGGGTTTCACAGTTATTCGAATTCACAAACATTTCGGTTATTCATATCAATAACAATATTATAATCGATTCTTAGTTATCTGAATTAATAACATCTGCTTAAACAAAATTTCAAGATCATTCTCCTAACATAAACAACTAAAACCATTAAAAATCCAATCCATTATTTACATATAAATTCAAGTTCATTCTCTAACATAATATGCAGAGCTATGAAACCTCGGTACATAGTACTTGTGGGTCCATCTAACGATCAACTCGTGAATGTCAGTTTGCGCTCGGTTGGATCTGAACCCGCTAGAGGACGCAACGTTCAACATTCCGCAGGAATTCGAATTCTGGAGGTATTTCATATTCGACCACGTGCTAACTCTGTTATGGCGAGATTATAATGTGTTTACAAGGTCAATAATACTGAGATTTGACTTGTTACGTGTTAAAAGTTTGATATAAATAGAAATATCAATACTATTAATGTGGTCTTCCCAATTTGTTTTTACTATTATGTTAGAAAGTAAAATGTACCTACCTATATCAGAAGGTATGATTTGAAATTGAAGTGAATTTTATCGTGAACTTGAGAATCAATTTTGGGATTTTTACATAAACTTTAGTAAAACGTGTTTCATGGTACACAGTAGCTTCTTCAGTTGAACTGGCGACCACGAACAGTTCGACTGAGGAAGCTACCGTGTAGCAAAACTTTTCTTTAGTAAAAATTGTTTTATTAACATGGTTAGTGTTGACAATTTCCATCAAGTAACAGGCCATTGTATTGATAACTGTTGAGTTATTCATGAGGTGAAAAATATGTGTTGAATCTTGGTTTTATGCGGAATACCATGATGCAATTTATTTTTCAAAACGACTTTTCTGAATCCTCAATGGATATTAGTTTCGTAGTTTTTTTTTTGTCGATCACTTGCAATTTTTTAGTTGTTCATTGACAAAGTATCGTTAAGAAAAAAGTTGGTGAAAACATACTAATTTTTTTTTGAATAATGAATTCTAAAGCTAACTACGTGAACAAACATTTTAATCGTACCTGGTGGAAACTCCGAAATATCGAGACTTCCAGAACACCGAGAAAACATTTTACACTGACAACCGAAGAACTTCTCTAAATTGGTGACTGACGAAGAACTTTTATCCAACTGACGGTTCAAGGGTGGCAGCGTCGGGGTTGTTACCATCGAAACGTGGGCGTCGCGACGCGCGCAACCTTCATTCACTTGTAGATTTGGTTGGACAGCGGAGCTTTTCGCGGTATTTTCGCACGTGGATGGACGGTATTTGGTATGTGGCACGGGGGATATATACGCAAAACCGGCAGATGCCAGATACCAACTGCTAGTTGAACAATGAAATTTTATTAATGGTTGTTTTATTGGGATTGATAAGAATCACGTTAATGGCCTGTTATCTCGAGGTTGGTGAACTCAAATAGTGTCAAATTTTCGAGATAATAAATGGTAAAAACATTTGCCAATTTCAGCAAAAATTATATTTTCAGATGTTTCTCTTAATGTCGTGTCAGCTAAATGAAGAAATGAGTTGAGACAGTTGAGAACATTGTCAAATACTCAGGGAATGTTGATAAAAGGTATCTTCATTGAAGACGATATATGTACAGAGAGGACTTCTAAAGGGAAACATATTTTTAGAAAAAATGTATTTTCGAAGAGTTTCTGTTGTAACTTTTCCTGACAAAACTTTATTGAAAACATTTCCAGAGAATTTTTTACGTAGAATTCAATGGCCTGAAAAAACTCATTTTTTGAAATAATTACTGATAGAAAACTATTTTTTTAATGAGCCACCCTGTATATTTCTGCATATATCAATAGAGCTTGAAGTACCATTCCAAAAACGTAGCACACTTGATATTTTGCTCGAATCATCTGTGAACTACAGAGTTTTTTGGTGTTTTCATGAAGACTTTGAAACGCACACTTTGGTCAAGAAGGCTTTGGACGTTCAGCTGTAGCTATCAAATGTTGAGAAAGCTTTTCATAGCACTAATTGAAACGCATAATTTCAATAAAACTGAAAACAATTTACAGTATATTTACTACTGATAAATGAAACTTCAACAATAATAAAGAACAAAAAATGAAATATACTTCTTCAGAGAAGGTTTTCAAAATGTTTACCAGTTTCTCCTACACACAGGAAACACTTTTTCTGAACGTTTTTTTCCGAATTTTTCCGAGTGAGACAGACGAAACTTTGCATCACTACCGTTTCCAATTCGTATCTAGGATTGGTCGGCAATTTGTAAATAAAATCTTTTAACCATCCCCAGAGATAAAAGTCCATAGGCGTTAGGTCCAGAGACCTGGCCTGCCAACGGTTGGGTCCTTGGTTAGTTATCCAATTATTACTAAAATTTGCAGCAAAAAAATTCATGACAATTGCAGTGTTGTGAGGTGAAGTCCCGTCTTGTTGAAAATATATTTTTCTGAGCTCCATTAGTGGCAATTCATCAACAAGGTGTGCAATAGCCTTAAAGTGAACGGCCCGATATTCAACCCCTGAAAACATCTGCCTTGACTCCACAATGGAATGAGGATTTTGTTGTGCCCAAGTATAATAATTGTAGCGGTTGAAAATCTCTGCACTGCTCACATAAGCTTCACCTATCCAAATACAATTTAACGAAAAACTACACACTTGGTTACAACTTTCCAGCAATCACTGGCAAAAACCCATGCTGCGTTAAAAATCTTCTGGTTAGAGTTGATGAACTCTTCTAGTATTGTATGGCTTGAATTTGAGTTTTTTCAAAATTCTCCTAACGTTAGTTAGGACACAGCCATCAGTTTTCATCTATCTAGTTTGAAAACAGGAGTTTCCCTTTAAAAGTGTCCAATTTGACACACTCTGTACATTGCATGGCACGGGGTAGTATGATGGAAATAAATTAAAACAGTGTTTTGGAAATGTATAAAAAAACAAGTTAGGAAAACATCGTAATTTCGATTAGCTATTATCAAAATAAATCCGTCTACGGAATGTTTTCCAGAAAAACCCCAATTTTAGATATCATGTTATTTTGAACGTGACCATGGTTCGTTTTGGAGTGCTGACGTCAAAAAGGGTTGATAATATTAGTCCTTATGACGCAATGTTTTATTCATTCTCCGCAGAATCATATCGCGTCAGTACCAGTGTGCGCACGTTAAACTTGGATAAAAATTGTTGGTTTTGACACGTGTTGTAATATCCCTTTGGGTTAATGAAGACGTCAGCAGTAATCAAATTAGAAACAAATGTGATCGTGATGAGCAACATAAGATCTGTGGGAGCGTCATTCAAATTTTTTGTAATGAATTGTGATATAATTAACTTCACTTCGGTTTGGTTTCAGAAAATATGAACTATATAGATACGTCAGAGATGGAATAAAATTTTTGTCGGAAAAGGAAAGAATATGCATTTCAATGGTAGGATGAAACAGTGATCAGTCTCAAACACAGCTGTAGTAGGATTATATGATTGAGGAAGTTCCCAATAGAATTTTGTTCAAGACACAAAAAAGATTTACGTGGCTGTGGTTCTCACCTGAGTGTATGTCGGCTCTAGTGGCAGCTTGTAGAGAGACTTCTGATTCCAGAAGGATGCTCGTAAGAACCCGTTGGATCACACGACACTAGCTGGCCAGCAACTTTCTCAATTCTTCGAGTAAGTTGTCGAATCACCTGAGATGCTTTCTGTAGCGAGTCTATACATCGAATCCCTGCTGTTCTGATGCGGTTTCAGCGACCGAAGCGCTCCATATATTTCGCGTTGAATAAGTAAATAAAGAGAAAAATGAAAATAAAAAATAAAAGAAAACTGGTGAAGACGGAACACCTCCAAAAACGTAGGTATTGGTTTCAATTCATTTCGATAGAAAATAGTAATGAAGAAAAACCATGAGTCGATATGGTGAGGAAACACAATGAACAAGTCTGTCACAGAAGCATCATTAAGTTCAACCATTCGACTTTCAGGAGCCTTATTTTCAACTCAAGTGAACTTTCACATCGAGAGACAAATCGGATGTCTCTCTTTGTTTTGAAAGTAAATCTGAGCATTTATACTGATTTGAAGATATGGCCTCCGATGTTATTCTGTTTCTGATGTCCACAGATAACGTGATTCGGTGTTATTAGTTCTCAAATAACTCTGAATTCAAAAGGGTGAGATCGAAACACCTTTAGCAGCTAAATCTCGCTAGTTTCTTATCGATATTTTAAACTCTTGCTTTTCAGATACTCTCCATTACTTCTTTCACAATGAAGAGGATCCATATGAATAACATACTTACAATTACTGGAAAATGTTCCAATTACTCTGTAACCGATTGTTTCTGCTCAACCGTTAACTTCATGGAGATTTTGACTTTGTCGGTACCAATATATGTTTGTGTCTCATCTGCAATTCTACTTGTGGACGTTGGCATTGAAGAACATTCCGACGTATTATTCGGGATATTTGTATGATTATTACTCTATTCCATTAGTGATTCTTGCAACATTTTCTGTCGCAGTCATCCTTCGAGAGTAATTTTATTTTGTTAGTATAATTTCCCTTAATGCTCACTATACTATAATTCCAAATTAGTAGGCACTAAATTCTCAGAAATGACTGACGTTTTTGCCTTAATCTGTCTCTTGTAGTGGCGTAAGGAAATTATAGTAAACAGATCAGGAAAAATGATGATAAAATACATATAATCACAACCTTGACAACAATATTTTTATTCGGATAGGATGGCAACCGTTGAATATGATTTTGATTGTCAAGTTGGCGAATTCCCGCCAACTTGACAATCAAAAAACAATATTTTTGTTTAAATGCAATAATATTTCTGAGAACCCAGTGCCTACTATTATGGAATTGTATTATAGTATATCTCCAGGGCCTAAATTAATATATCAAATATTTTCGATGAACTGTCCCGAGTCTTTAACAACTAACTATGTTTTCAACATCAATCACCTCAAAATACCTTCAAAAAATCTGTTTAAAATCTGGTTTTCCGTTAATCAGCTGCCGCCCTTATACGAACGACAACTCTCAGAAGTTGAGAAACTTGTGCGAGCCAAGGACTAACGAGGTCTTACCTTTTAACGTGTGATTCCTAAAAGGGATTTATTACAAGAAAGTAGTATCTGAACGGGCTATACGACTCAGAAGAAAGAACGCCAAAGTAACCACAGCTAGTCCCGTTGAGGAAAAATATTTTCTCTCGTATGTTAAAAACAGACCGGATTGGGAAAATTTTAGAGAAACAAGAAGTGATACCAATATTTATGCAAACCCAAATTATCGAAGAGAGTCTAAGGTAGGCTAAGGACCCTAGAGAGCCTTTAGCAACACCTGGAGTATACCAGATTCCTTATAGCTGCAGGTCGATTTACATTGGAACCACAAAAAGAAGTCTAGGTACCCGTCTCTCTGAACATAAGAGAAACTGTTGCGTTGGACAAACCGACAAATCAGCTGTAGCCGAACATGCTCCCCCAAAGAAGGCACTCATTTTATAATAGATATATAAATACTCGATTGAACTCAAAATACAATATACAAGAATAA
The DNA here is from genome assembly GCA_015342065.1 of Leptinotarsa undecemlineata. NCBI lineage: Eukaryota > Metazoa > Arthropoda > Insecta > Coleoptera > Chrysomelidae > Leptinotarsa > Leptinotarsa undecemlineata. The sequence continues at coordinate 27,448 of WOGP01000166.1, forward strand.
TTTCAATAGAAAGGAAGAAGTAATGGACATTAGTAAAATCTGGCTACCTGGCCCTAATTGTATACGAACAAGGTCATTTGATCCAATTAGGAGAAACTAAGCCATGCCCACCAATGATATAGAACCTAAGACAAATTCCAACATCGTAGTTTTTGATTTGGGAACAACTCGAACACTTCCATCACCTTTGATAATATATACCACAGTGGTAGACGAAACGTCAGGAATGAAAATCGGCAGACCACGGCCAAAAAAACCGGAAAATAGCTTTAACACAGTTATCTCCGGTCGTGAAACACTCTTGCCACTCACACACACTCTTGCCATATTCTTATTTCGCCAAAAAAATACTTTGAAAAAATATTGGTTTGTATGGGTATATAAATAATAATTGTAAATATTGGTTTTGTATTGGTATAACTTCTGAACCCAGCGGTTCAGAAGTTATACCAAAAATATATGTCCTCTTACATTCTCATTCAAACATGTATTTTACTTAATTTTGGTAATACTTTTTTAAAATATAGCAATATCCCACTTTTGTGTTTTTGGTTTGGAAAACTTCTACTCGTTCTGACAGGTAGTCTTATAATCTTCTGCGAGAAAACGTAACGTAACGAGTTTATACACTACGTTTTTGTTTTAATTTATTTCCATTGAAATATATGTATTCTTCATGTTTTTTTCGTTGCACAACTTTTCCATTTCACGTAATCAAGAAGAAAAAGTAGTACATCCTGTAACATTAACAAAAAGCTTAAATAATTCTTTTCACGGTGACACATGCCTTCCAGTGAATCACTTACTTAAGACTTGCGAAATTTGCAAATAAAGAATCACTGTGGGTGCGTACGGTCCTGCCAATTGCGCAATAATGTAACAAAACGAGAGTTTGGCCCAGATATGCGTGGAGCATCGACCGGAATGTCGGTCAAGAATAAACTCTTGCGAATTATTTATATTCAAGATTTTACTTTCAGTAGTGAGAAACAGAAAACATCTGATCAGCCCAGGGTTGTTGGCGCAAACTATTATTTTATACAATAAGTTTACCCACCCCTTTCCAAATTACAATTCGAATAAATGATGAAAACGAAAGTGGTCGAGGAATTTCACACCGATGCAATTGCAGGTCAATGACCATTCGCCATGGGTAAGTAGGACAGCGTGAAACGACTGGGCCTTGGGCTAGTACCTGAACATAGCAAGAGGGATCGGTTTTTTGTTTATATAATCGAAGATCATTTTATTGCATCAAATGGTAATTAGGTAAGGCTTATAGTTGTTTTCAAAGTGGATGCTGTCAAATCGGTCACGATCGAGTTATTTTTAGATCAGCTTTGTTCTGTTACATAGTTTTATTTTTATATACTTATTAGAAAGTATAATGGATAAACTGATTTAATTATTTCATTGAGGCGCCATTTAATAATTAGCATTCTAACATCTCCTGTTTTGAGTTGACGTTAACATCATTTTTCAGTCAGTCAAAGAGAAGCTTTCAAAAACCTCTAACAAAAAAATGTATCCCACAAAAAAACAGTTTCCAAACACAAAACCACAACAATCTGCTTGACAAAAGTTTTAATAAGTTTTTATCATCTTCACCTCCTGATGAAGCTCACTTGTTTTCTGAAACGCACTTTGGGATTATGCAGTGTATTATGACGTGTTGGATATATTAGAAGGTAAAAAAATTTATTCCAAAGACTGGGGAATTCAACTGGAAAATATGTTTCCATGAAATGGGCTTTCAAAGGTCGATGACCAGCTTGATGGGATTGATATTTATATTATTTACGATTTGCTCGAACCCCCACTATTTTGGAAAAATATCATACGAACTGAGATATGTGTTCAAAATTTTGACGACCTGTGTATGATTAAACACCAGACAGCGCTGTTTCGATCCGCTGTAAGTCCCATCAGTGGTGCTAGGCTGAACCACAACTGATCGCCGTGGGGAGTCTCGTTTATCCTTGATATCAATGCGATATGCGATGGAATCGATCGATACTTGATGAAAGTCTAAACACTATGGTGTGAAAATCACACAATAAAGTGTTTCTTGAATATGGCATATCTCTGTTTTCAAACAAAAATTTTAAACTTCAGAAAGCAACTACGATCATAATTACTGATAGTATTTACTTTCTTGAGGAATAATTCTGAAATTGGGACGTTGTGGTAGTTTTTTCAAGGTGTGACATTGCCTTCAACCCATAAATGAGTTTTGTAAAGTGAAACGGGTGTAAAATGTTTGTGACAATCTTCTTCCAATCAATGATACGTTTATAATAATTTCTCAATAATTGAAAATATAGGAACTTCAATAAATAATTGGATAAACAATAGATCTCTTTCAATAGAAAAATCATTAGTTTCCTTCCTTTCGTTGGAAAGGTCCTTGTTGAGGAGAAGTTAAAGCCGAAAGATATCGAAAGATAATTTTCCTTAAAAAGTATTCACTATAGCCACTTTAAATGAACGCGAGTGTACTTTATGGAAAAATTTATAAAAAGCGGATGTATTATGATACCTTCAGACAATTGTCACACTAGTTCGAAGAACATTTCGTAAGGCACGAACCATTTAAGTAGGAATAATGCAATTTCCATAAAAATTAACCCACACAGTTGTGAATTGATATTCGATTACCCAGCCTAAAGGTGTTCGAGCTGATATGCGGTCATTCTGCAGAATATACGCAAGGTTAAAACAGTGGCGGATACAGAGTAAGATGCATTACCAATTATTATCAATGTCTCGCAGCCCCACGTAAAAATATTCGTATTTTTTATTATATATA